>JABTTQ020000085.1:0-251428 GCA_016081115.2 Rehmannia glutinosa | reverse complement strand
CTAAGAAATACCCGGAAAAAATTGGTAAAAAAAATTTATAATGATCGGGAGTTTGGACAATATTTTGAAATATTGTTTTGGTGTATAAACACTTTAAAACAAAATCATCAAAATCATGATAAAAACATTTATCAAATAGTCCTTACAAGGCACCACCATATTGTACAACCTGGAAATCATGTCTACTCTTGAGCTCCATGGTCACCAGTAAAACCCGAGCAGAACCTCTCCCACTCGCATAAAACTTAAACACATTTTGTCCTTCCTTCATCAACAGAGGCGAGTCATCAGTCTCCCCTAATTCCTAACAAACCAAAATTGTTGTCAAAAATGGAGTCACCGCTGCAAACTTGGTCGCCCGTATATTCCGGGAGGAACTGAGAGAGAGATGGACGGCGGCGAAGAGCGGAGAGAAGGCAACGCCATCGCACTTCAGTCTCCGACAGAGAAATCATTATCTTCATCGGCGTCATGAATCCTCAAAGGGGTAAGGACGGGTGGAGAGGCAAAGAGGTGGATGGAGAAGAGTGATTTGATCTGTAAGCAGACACACACAGTAGCGGATAGTTAATATGTGTGTGTATTTATATTTATGTAATTACACACCGTTACAATGTTGTTCCTTTTCAGAATTAAAATAAAATCAAAAATATTTATTAAATTGGGTAAATCTCTAACTATCTAAAATTACAGATTTGTGGACAGGATTATCCACACTGTCTCACTCTTCTAATTGATGGTCCTGCTTCCTGATCCTATTCCTATATATATATATATTTGTACTACTAATTTATACTAATGTTCTGGCTCTAAAGATTTGGCAAAGAAAATTATTATTTTAACGAGATTATTAGTTTACTAGTAATCCAAATTAAACCAATTTTTTTATTTTGCGAACTTATTAATTTATCCATTTAAAAAATATATACATGTAGAGATGGATGTTTGAACTTTTGAACTGTCAATGTCATTATTATATTACCATAGCCTTCTTTTGGATACTATAAACAAAAAAGGAGCACACTACAAGAAAAGGCTTCAACAACAACAGATATAATCTGTTGTGCATGTAATAATCACCTGTAGTAGATGGTATTGTAAAAATCCGCTCAATCCATTAAATAAAGCTAGCAACTAAAAACAAGTAATAAGCAATAACGTTATAACTATCTTTTATCAGTCAGAAGACAAATAAATGGGACAACGGGCTGGTATTTGTTTTTGAATTATGAGATACAACACGATTGACAACGGTTAATATCCAATGTGGTTATGAAAGATCACAACAAATTTAAGGCGTCAGAAACTGTACTTCTAACTATTTCAACAATGTATCAAATCATAGAGCTGAAGTAATTACAACAGCTTAACAAGCCATAAAACCATTGTAATTTTAGACCATGGCTAATGTATTTTATAGTATTTGGTGTCTATTATTTTTTCACCTCGTGTAATATAAATTTTGATTTCATATATGCAAAACAAACACAATACAAAACAACATATAACTAACTAAAACAAAACATGATATTCAAGTGATTGTATCTAGTACATGTCTCAAAAGCTTAACAAAAACAATATATCGGAAATATATCTAACAAGTAAGTTTAACAAAACGCCTAACAAGTGTTCTCTAAAGTTACACTAATTCTTTTATTGAGGGCAATAAAAACACTCCAATATTATGCCCGCTCAATAAGATATACAACAATTTACATAATTTAAGCTCATGCCTCCAAATAATAAGATATACATCAATTTACATTAAATCGATTCACCACCATGTAATGCCATCTTTTTATAACTACGAACCCGCATATAAACTCATGCAACAAAATACCTATTCACTTATGTATATGGTCTCGACGCACCTGGCTTCCCACTCCGACGACTTCATCAATTAACTGAGAATTTTACTTCTTCCACATTTGAGAACTGCGGAGAAAAAACATGCATTATAATTGGCTCCAATTATTAAATATTTTCTAAAACATGAGAACGCTAAATTTTTAATATTATAATTTACTATCGAATGCGAATGGGTCATTGCCTGGCACCTACCTTCTGGGCACTATTTCTATATACATCATCACAAAATAACCGGGATTGAACGACTGTCAATAGAGACTATGTTTAAAACAATTTTAAATGACATGAGTAGCAAGCTTCAAATTTTCTTATAAATTCACAAATGAAAACCAAAACACAACAGCAGTATAGCACTTGAATGAAAAAAATCAACAAAACTAAAGTTATCCCTTATTCCTCACAGAATCCTTATTCAAAAACATATTCTCAACAGAAAATTTGCAGTTGGCATCCCACACCCACTTTAGAGATCATGTGGTATACAAGATTTTAATCAAAATGTAATTGCCAACAAATTCCACAGAAATTTAGTGATGCAAACACACCTATACATCAACGGGACAAAAATGGTTGATACGGCGTGAGTATAAATCTTTAAAATAAATAACATTGACAAACCCCATAAAACCCAATAATACTACGCTTTGATCCCTCACCTGGCCAAGATCAATGTGCATCAATTCTAACTTAAAACACTAATAATAAAGAAAAACCAACTTTGTTCAACAAAACACTCAATTATCCCTCGGCACTTAGAGAGGTTCTGCAAATTACCAACAAATTCCATGAAATTTAGTGATGCAAACACACCTATACACGCTTAATAAACATAATTCACACAACAAATATCTCTATCAAAAATCCAAAATCACGTAAAAAACAAAACATCATACTAATCAAGAACACACCCAAAAAAGACATACCGTTAAAAAAAAAAATGTAGCCGCAACAAAAATTAAAAACAAACCAACATATTTACCAAGAAAATCTAGGAAACTAAATGAGGGTCTCAAAAAAGGACTTTATTTTTGTTTATTTATTTTTCCAACCATCAAGCGTAGTTGTGAACATTTTCAAGTATAGTCCCACTCACAGACAATTTTGAAGTGATTAAAAAGTTCAGAAACAATACATAAAGCAAAAAGACACGATGAATCAAGAGATAATATACCACATAGGGAGTGGTCAGCTTTTAGCATCCTAGCAAATATCATTCATGTAAAAATGAATGACAAAGCCTTAAAAATTCAAATATTAAGAAACATGTAAAATTGAACGATTCAAAATACCTCTTTAAGTATGTCCTTAAATAGGTAGCTTCTTCACATTCTTGTGGATTCAGACAACATTCGTATGGCCCCAAATTCACAAGTTCATTCATTATTATCTAACAAAAATGAATTAAGACATAAAACTAAATCAAAGAGAAGTAAAATGAAATCATATAAACTAATAATTTGTTTCCGTGCTTCCGGGTGCATCCCGACGAAAAAGAGGATCCAACAAATAAACAACCCTTGGGAGGTTAATAAATCAAAAATCCAATGTTCACTACATAATATAAACAGTTAGTGAAGAGAAATAATCTGCTTATTAAAGTATGCAACTCGAAGGTGATACCAAAATAAACATTTACCCTACATTACATGTCGCTAATCATGTCGTTGTGCCGAAAATTATCCCTATTTGCTAAAAGACGCGTTCTCCGCTCCATCTCTTTGTCAAGAAAACCCTTATCGCCTCTCGTTGATGGTACATGCCCTATATTCAACGGGATCCATTTAATCATGATTTATCGTTTGTTTTCCCCGCGACTATTTTCTTGTATAACCACCACCAATCATTTCAAAACTAATATTGATTAGTACAAAACTAAATGCATAATATATAAATTTTAAAAACCATACAATTTACCATATGTAGAGATACACATGTAGGAAATTGGCTTTAACTGACAGAAGGGAATGATGTATTCCAAGTTGACATAAAGTGTACGATCACAGCCAAAGACATCATAATCTAAGCTTAAGACTACATTTCCCCAGTGAAGAAACATGCACAAGATAAATATAAGATTACAAATACATGCACTACAAAAATTATCATTAGTAAATCTATATGTTGAAACAAACGGCACTATCGTAGTAAAAAATACATCAAGATTGTCACTAATTTATAAGTTCCTCAATTAGGCAATTACTAAACTTCCATAATCTGTTAATAAAATGACACGAGTGTTGAATTTCACCGTGAAATCGCTTAATCATATATCATAATCTTATCAACACTACAATATAAGAATTCTTTACAATAAGTAGAATCAAACACTACCAAGACCAAAAAACATCTAATTCAATCAGGTAAAACCAGCCTACACCAAGAATGAAACCATTTACATTTTGACTCATTATCATGAATCCATTGTTATAAAACCGTGGATAAAATCATAAAATTTGGTCGAATACATTACAACCTCGAATTTCACCACACAATCGTAAATCCCACTTCATAATTTCAAATCCATATTAATTATTCTCTCCAAAACCCAAATTTATCAATCCCCAACATCAAACACCTTTCGCCCCTACAAAAACACACCAAACCTAAAAATCCACACTTTTGTAATAATCCCAAATATTCATCCTACTATTAACGTGGCAAATACCATATCACTCATCTATCGAAACATCACGAGAAAAAAACAAAAAAACATACGAATAAAATCATCAGACATTCGATAGGGGCACTAAGTCACAGGAGATTAGCCGAGAGAGAAAATCAAGCAAGGCTGACACAGAGCCGCTGATCTACGCCGCAGAGCCGCACCGTTTTCCTCCTCCTACCACAACATCATACACATGAAATCATTCTTTCAAACGATAAAGGGATTCTACATCTTAATGATACATAGACAAATATATAATTACCCTTGATAACTTTCTCTCGTATAATACGATTGAGACCAAAATTATGGTTTTAAAAGATTTGGGGATTTTAGTGATGGAAAACTCACCAAGAAATGTGCTCTAGATAACTGTCGAGTTCTATTTTAAGGCGTGTGACTTGGTGACAGCTTGCTAATATTTTTTCGTTTACTTCTGAATACAAGATGCAACAGATTGCAGATATCACGCAAAAGTAGATTGCTTACCTGAAGCATAAGCTGCTATTATGTGTCATAACTTAATTAGATTGCTCATTACTTCAACTTAAAGCCATACTTTTTTATTTATATTTATGTTTAGGTTGCTAAAGTAAAAGTCTAACTTTTAAAGTTGCTAGTTATATTTTTAGACTTATGTTTAAGTTGCTAAACCAAAATGTTTAACCTTGCTAGTTATATTTGATTATTATTTTTCAAATGAATTAAAAATTAAAATTCTGATAAAAAAATATTTACAACTCCCAACACTTTTAGAATTATGCTAAAGTTGCTAAAAATAAAAACACCTTGATAAGTTAACTAAAAGTGATAGTTATACTCCATGAGATAAAAATTGATAACAAAATAAAATTAACTCTTTTAGTACTTTTAGAAATTCCACAAAGTTACAAAAATAAAATTGATAAACCAACTAAAAGTGCCAGCGTCATTACACCATTAATATAAATAATAAATAAGGACATGAAAAAATTTATTATCGATCTGCCATAACTCCATGGTTAAATTATTATTTTTATGGAAATAAATGGGATCTCTAATTACAATGGTATAACCAACCGCTGATTTAAAAGGATGAATAAATATTGTATTTTTGAAAGATATATAATTAATCGACAACGGATTACAAAAACATTGTCGAAGACCCAAGAACGCTAAGTAAAAACAAAAAGACCGCTAATCAACAACGCTCAAGAAAGTATTGTCTTAGGCTTGAGTGGAACTAAGTTGTCGTTAACAAAAAATCTGCTCCATACACAACGGTTTGTGGGGCTTGAAAAATCCAAGCTGTGAATGCTTCTGCTTGTATGACAAACGATTTAGCTGCTAAAAACTGGGTTGTCTTTGGGGTGGTGTTGTTGAGCATTTTCAGAGTGGCATTATAATTCTAGTCAAACTCCCGAATCCTAAAATCATGGGCTGCTCTTATAAAAAAAAGTACTAATATATGATTAAGGTTTAAAAGCACAATATCCCAAATGAATGTGAACTTATTACTTTGTTAGAGGAATCCTTATCAGATAATGGTAATAACTCTAAAAGTAAGAAAGTTCAAAGAATGACAGGAAGTTTGAAAAAAACCAACTTGCTTTTTGGACATTGTTTTTCCAGGTTGAAAGCCTTTTGAATACTCAATTACTATATGATATTTTGACAATTTTACAAGACTTTTTGTACGTAAAGTCTGGCTACAGATATATCAAAACTGCAGAACAAACATTACACACATTGTATGTCACATCAAAATTTGAAATTTCATGGATGGTTAGGATCAATAAGACAATAACACAGTGTTTCATGACCCGTTAGACATTATGATATTTTTAAATTTCTAAAACAATTCCCCCAACAGCTAATGCTAAAAAGGTCGAATACGTATTTTGAAAATCCCCCATAGCTAATGTGCGAAGAATCCATTTGAAAATTCTCATTTATAGCGCAACAATCTCTCAAACTGCTAATACTAAAAAGGTCGAATACGTAACTTTCTTGAAAATTAATCAATCAATGGGTAGGATGTCCACCTATTTAAGAGTATCAATACTTGAACCTTATAATATTAATACTACTTATATCCGTCCTCAAACCCAATTAAGAAATTACACTTATTAGTTATTACCCGTACTCCATCCCAAATCCATCTCGATGATATCAACATATACTACCCAATATAATACCAGCCTAAAATCTATTTATTTTATATAAAAATTATAATACTATGAATATTTAAATAGCTATTTAAATGGTACCCTTACAAAAATTAATTGTTATATAAGAAAATATCTTATATATGTTAAGTTCAATAATTGTAATAACGCAACCACGTCAGCTTTTTACAAGTCGGTATAAATTATCATCATTCATCAACTAAAATGAAACAATACATAAATATAAATGCAACCAATAAATTCTTTAAAACTAAAGACTCAACACTAATACATAATTTAATCCATATAACTACATCACCAAACTCAAGTATTACTGGGCTTAACAAGATAAAATAGAATTGATAGATCATAGATTCAAAAGAAACAACTTCATATCTTATTTATACTTTAGGGATTTCAAAAAGAAATATATAATACCAACCTAAAACAATAGGTGGAGGTTATCACATAACGAGTTCTGGTAATGTGGTATCCTAATAGAATCAAACCTACCGTATAACACCTGTAGGGTGTTCATTTTTTCTAATCAATTCAAAATTCGATTTCGACTTGAATTCGACCTCGATTTCAATTAGGATTTTTTAAGTTTGAATCGAATTTTAATATGAATATTCGAATCGAATAACTAATCGATAATTTTTTCTATATCTATTCGAAATCCTAATTGATGTGAAATTATAAATTCTGATTCTAATATCGATTCGTTATATTTCAATTCAAATTCGTGTAATGATTCGAACTCAATTTGAATTAAATTTAATTTGTATATTATATTTTAAACATCATACATATCTTAATCAGATATGCATGAAACAATATAATTATCGATGTATAAAATAATATTTCTTAATTTTCTACATGTCTATTATAATAAAATTATTGCAAATAGAATACATGTATTGGTCATAGCTACCACAACTCAATCTCATTTCAAAGTCTCAAGATTTTTTGTGTAATTTTTGAATTGTCTATAATGTGTTTAAACTTAAAAGAATATGTTTATATCTCAAAAAAAACAATATGCTTGAATAGATTCATTTAAAAAGTATTTTATCTTTAGTTTTGTGAATATATTTAAAGTAACAATATAGTTTGATAATTTATATGGTTTGGTTATGCTTTTGTTTCATTATAGAATTCTTTTGTTAAAAATAAAATTGATATTTTACTTGAAATATATGGTTTTGGATCCGAAAAATATGAGTCCGAAACACAACCATGTCCTATTATCGACAAATATGGAATTTTGGATTGACTCGAATTGACGCGAAAATCAACAAATCCAATTCGAAATTAATCAAATTTCAATTGGTTTTAAAATTTCATTCCATTAATTCGACCGCTAATTAAGACCCTAATTCGATTCGACGAACATCCTACTAATTGGTAGTAATTTCCATTCCTTAGACACCCCAAATCCACAACCACAAAAAAAAAAAAAAACCTACCATACCCATACCTACCCATCCCATTGTGTCTCGACCGGTGGGTACCAATTCAACCATGCAATAAACAATTGACTTATATGCTAAATGGCCCCTCAATTACTACTACCCTATCATACAAATTAAATAGTTTGCTTGCAGAAGTCCTGTCCCAGAGGCAAACTTAATCCTAAACGAAATGAATAGTAGAAAAAGATACATGATTTGAATGAAAACTGATGCACATTCCAAATACCAAGTATAAACCAAGTTATGATGTCCTGTCTCTACAGGTTTTAGAATGGTCAGCATGTTGAACATTCTCAATTCCAAGCAAATTACAGTCAAAAGTTATTAACCATAATTCAAATATAAATAAGCTTCTTCATATTAGTTTGGGACCATAAAAGACAATAACCAAAATGATAGTCAATGTCATCATTTTCAATGAAGATTTTCGTCACCCTTGACTAAAGACCACCAGGGTTGCCTTCTTTCTTCACCTCTCCAGCAAAATAATGGGCTTTCACTAATATTCTTGAAATTTCTATTTTCAGCAAATTAATTCCTTCTCTTTTTATTTTTCTTAATTCTTTTGCCATAATATAAGGAGACAGTTTTTTGCCATCTTTTTGTCATGGGGATTTGCTTTGAAAGCCTGCAAACTTGCTCATGCTTCTTCTGGTCAATTCTTGGGTATGATCGATCACTCCTGCACCAAAAATTGTTTATTTATGTTATGTATATAGTTTTTCATGGTATTGATTTTGAATGGGAATTTATGGTTATGTACTTGTAGTATGAACTCTATATTCCTCTTGCAATGCTCATTACTAAGTTGGTTTATTACTGCAAATTTTAAAGGTGTCTATGTTTGTGACATTAATAAACATCTTTCAGTTTTTCTTGGTGGTTTTCTGAATTCTAATGAAGTTTTGCAGAGTTGATTATTCATTATAATAGTTTTTCTTAGGTGTCTGTTTTGTGAAACTCTGTGCTTAGTACAGATTGTAGAGCAGAGAAATCCCTAATAATGAATTCATCTGAATACATATGTCGAGCCTCAATATTAAGAATAAAATAGTCTGCTAGATCAACATAGTAGTCATAAAATACACGTGCACAACTGAAATATCTACATAACAAGTGAAATTAGTAGTACTTAAATAACTATATTAATAAATAAATTGGGGATAAATAAAATTTAACAAAAAATTATAAAATACTGGTAGATTGAAATCTTTCAAAATACACAAAAACATCAAATTTGTGTGAAAAATTGAATAAATTTATTGTTAATGAATTGAAGATGCCTCTATGATTATCAAGATAGGATAGATCTAAAACCACCCACAAAAATAAAGGTGAAAATTCAAAAACAAAAAATCAATGTCGCAAAATCAATTAAAAGTTCCAAAAAAAAATTAAAAGTTCCAATCAAAATAAGAAAAAAACAAGACAACCCATAGTAATGGAAGTTGTGGCTTCCGTGGGAAACGGAAAATAAAAATAAAAATAAAAAGGAAAAAATCCTCAATCATTCCTCATTCATCCTATGCCCAAAACTTTTTGCAGATCTGTATGTTATTTCTAGAAAACTAAATGCAAAAGCTGAGAAAAAATGGAGATTAGAGGAAAGGAAAAAGATTTAGAAAAGCCAGTGGAATGGGAGGAATCGGCAAGCAGGCAAAATTTGTGGAGATCTAAGAGTAGCTAGTTCAAACCTCCCATTTCCTCTAGCTTTTCCAAACTTCCTTCCATTCCTGTTTATCGATAGCCCACATTATTTTATCTTTCGCTTGGGTTTTTACTGTCGATGATTTGCACTAGTATTTATACAGGGGTGAATTTACTGTTTTCATCTACCTTCACGGCTTCCGAGAAGGTAACCCTAGATATCATATCTGAATGCTGCTTAGTTTAGTGATATACATTATTTGGGTATTTAGTTATTTGCTTATTATGATTTTTTTTTTTGAGGAAACTATGTATTGCTGAATTAGGATAATTACAAAACTACCCTTTGAGCTAATAACAAATAAATTCAGAGTTTTCAAAATTACAAAAATCCCTTGAGGTTTAATTATGTTTTAAACTTTACCCTTTATAAGTTAAAACGTTTTCAACACCCTCATTACATTTGTAAATTAAGTTACTCATTTAGAAAAAAATCAAACTCTGGATTTTTTTGTACTTACCCAAACCTCGGGGTAGTTTTGTAATTATCTCTATGAATTAGATGTAGCAAGTTGAGCTTAGTTAACTAGTAGGTGTTTATTTTCAAAAAAAAACTAGTAGGTGTTTTATTTTTCACATATTTTATATATGGTTTCTGCAGTTGTTGCATTTTGTTCTTAAATTGTTGTGTTTTACAAAAATCCAGTCATCTTTAAAAATTACAAGTACCAATTCGTTAATATTTGTTTCTATTTTACAAATATAACATGGGGTAGTTTTAGATAAATACAAAACTCAAAGAGATGTTTGTAACACCTAAAGGGTATTTGTGATTTTGAAAAGATAAGAGCATTCCAACCACCACACCAAATTCGGTGTTTTGGTAATTTTTCAAAATCATCTCCAACCCACTACACTAAACCTTTACACCAAAGAAAGATTTTTAATATTTTTCATTTTGGAATAACAAAATAAATTTATGCAGTTATTTCTTTTGCTTATATTTTATTACTATTAATGTAACTAAATAAAACTTATATTTAACTAATATTACATTAATTAATTATATTGCAAAATAAATATTACAACTAATATCACAAATAAATAAAAATACTAAAATTGCACACGTATTTTATGATAGACAAAACAAATATTTAAAAATAAATATTTTATGATAGACTTTAATGCTTTTTTAGTTAAATTGTAATTTTATTTATTAATTATTGTAGCTTATAGAAAATTTTAAGTTTAGTTTATAATAATTTATTGATAAATATTAACTATTGTTAGTTATTATAATTATTCATCAAAAATAATAACTATATACAAAATTTAAATAACTAAAATCATGTTACAAATGAATTATATATCAAATATAGGATATAATAGGAATTAAAAAGTTTGAAGTAGAAGAAATTGAGAGCAAATAGAGAATATTTGTATTACACCAAATTTGGTGTAAAGGAATAATGTGTTACATCAAAATTTGGTGTAACATTTGGTGTATTTATTACACCAAATTTGGTGTAATGCTTAGAGTTGGGTGTTAATACTGGTGTGGGATTTGCAGAATACTATTTATTACACCAAATTTGGTAATGCTTAGAGTTGGATTTGTTGGTTTAACTGAAGTTTTTTAATTACGCTAAACTCAAGAATGGTAATATCTGTAATTGTTCATTTTGTTCCCCAGAATGAGTTAAGTTGAATATGTCATCTCGATCTTGCTTTTTGAGAAACAATAACACATTTCATTATGCCAGTTAATTTATGAGACACTTTGTTTAGGAATCTACTGTGCTCTGTTCTCTGTTGCTGCAAGCACAAGTTTGTCCAAACCTAAGGCATTTGTTCATTCTTATGGTACATGCCTTTCCAACAACATAAAGAATCTCTAGTGTTGCTTATATGAGTATATTTCATTTTTCAGATAACAAGCACACCAATGGGAATACAGAATCGAACTATTCGTTTTCATCGAACCAGCAAAACCATTCAGGCACTTTGTGTAGTGCAGTATTAGCATCAAAAGGTCTTTCCAGCAACCTCAAATCCTTTACATTAAGTGATCTCAAGAATGCCACTAGAAACTTCCGGTCCGATAGTCTTCTTGGAGAGGGGGGCTTCGGTTATGTCTTCAAAGGATGGATAGACGAGCACACATTCGCCCCCAGCAAACCGGGAACTGGGATGGTTGTGGCCGTCAAAAAACTTAAGCAAGAAAGCTTTCAAGGTCACAGGGAATGGCTTGTATGTATATCAAATCATCGATATCTTTCTTTAGGATAGTTACAAACCCCTCCTGAAAGTTCGGCTAATTACAAAGAAGTCCAGAGTTTTTTGATAATTGCAAAACCCCTTTGAAGTTTGATTATGTCTTACATTTTCCCCTTCATAAGCAAAAAGAATATTTCAAAACCCGCCTGACATTTATAAAAGCATTACATTTACCCCTTAATTTAAGACAGAATCACACCTCAGGGCTTTTATAATTTCGAAACATCTCTGGTTTTTTTGTGTAATTAGCCAAAACCTGAGGGTTGTTTTTGTAATTATTCCTTTTTTTTTATGTTGATCGAATTTCTAGTGTAGCGATGACTTATATTTTCTCTCTTATTTTGGACAGACAGAAGTTAACTACTTAGGCATGCTGAGCCACGAAAAACCTTGTGAAGCTAATTGGCTACTGTTCTGAATCTGAGAATAAGCTATTGGTGTATGAGTACATGCCAAAAGGAAGCTTGGAAAATCATTTATTTAGAAGTGAGAGGATTCCTGCTTCATTAACCATTTCTTTTTTTTTTTAATAATTTCTTGGGATAATTACAAAACATAACTCCTGAATTTTGGGCTAAATTACTAAAAAAAAACCAGAGAAATTTCAAAATGACAAAAAGCCCCTGAAGTTTGATTCTATCTTAAATGTAAGGGGGTAATAGTAATATTTTTACAATTGTAAAGGGGGTGTTCCGAATATTTTTGCTTATGAAATTCAAGGGATTTTTGTAATTTTAAAAAATCTATGGGTTTTTCCGTTATTAGCTCAAACCTTGGGGGTAGTTTGTGTAATTATCCCTAACTTTTTTTCACATTTACATTCCTACTTTTAGTTTATTTCTGCTATTTCCATGAATGTTAAATTTTTCTCGACTTTATGTTTTGTGCAGAAGGGGTGCAACTTATGCCTTGGGCAATTCGGATGCGAATAGCAGTTGATGTTGCAAAAGGGTTATCATTCTTACACAGTTTAGATGCCAATGTGATCTACCGGGACTTAAAGGCATCCAACGTACTTCTTGATTCGGGTATGGCAGCGCATTTTTGACTTACAATCATCGCCCTCGCTCTGCATTATTACATCAAGATAAGTAACACAATCAAATATCACTTCTCACTTGTTATGATCATGCTCATATAGGAATTCAATGCAAAGCTTTCAGACTTTGGCCTTGCAAGAGAGGGTCCTAAAGGAGATAGAACTCATGTTTCGACTCGTGTTGTTGGCACTCGCGGCTATGCTGCCCCAGAATACATCGCAACAGGTCACCTTCAGTTAATAGCTCATTTTGCTCCTCAGATTTGGCCTAATTACAAAAAAAATCAAAATTTCATATACAATCCCCCCCCTAAAAGGTGCAATTTATAAAAAGAAAAAAATAATTACGAATACCCCATTGAGATTTGTATTTATTTTACAAATACCCACTTCAAAAGTGAATTCTGTAAAATAGAAACAAATTCAAGGGGATAATTATAATTTTGAAACATAACTGTATTTGTTTTTGTAATTATGCTAAAGTTCAAGCATGTAATTCCCCTTCCTTTGTGTGAAAATAAGACAAATCACTAAACAAGATCACAACTATTGAAATTTGAACAGGCCACTTGACTCCAAAGAGTGATGTTTACAGCTTTGGAGTGGTGTTACTGGAGCTACTATCCGGAAAACGAGCGACCGGCGATGAAAATGCTGGAGGGGCAGAAGAAACATTGGTGGATTGGGCAAAGCCATTTCTAAGTGACAGCAGAAAAGTGTTGAGAATAATGGACTCAAGATTGGGAGGTCAGTACTCTAAGAAAGGCGCACAAACTGCTGCCGCCCTTGCATTGCGCTGCCTCCAGAACGATCCCAAGAACCGGCCACCCATGACGGAGGTTTTGGCTGCACTTGAACAACTCCTAGCTTTGGGAAGCGCTCCGAGGATTTTAGGTCAAGCTAACAGGAAAACAAAATGAATGATAAATTCAGCCCTCATAGAACAATGAGAGATATTAGGCAATCAAGGTAGCTTATTAACTCCTGGGTAAATATAAAACATATAAACTAGAATGAGGTGGTGTTTTCCTTTTTGTTGCTTGTATATTTTTGCAGTATGTAATTGCTTGGTGTGAAAATCAGTGATAAGGCAGAAAACTGGTTTTTGTTTAGATGGAATAAGAAGTTGAGAGTATTTGGTGAAAAAGTTGTAAAAGTAAGCAAAATCAGAAAGATAGTGTTTTTAGATGAATAAATGAAGCAGAATCAAAAACAGGAGTTGGCATTTAATGACGTTTTTTTTTAGCCAAAAGCTGAGGAACACTTTTTAGTGATTGCTAACACTCCCTATATACAGTTTTACTGCTTGGAATGATGCTTTGATGCAATAAGCACAAGCTCAGTAGATAAGATTAATAACCTTGGAATTGTGCAACCTTTTCTTGCTGAGTTAATTGTGCAACCAACAAAGATAGACCATAGGTATAAAAAAGTCCTCTATTGTTCTATTCATTTATTTATTTTTTGAACTTTTCTTTAATAAATAAAAGGTCTTCATGTACATTTGCCAGGAGACATACAATATAAATTACAGCTCACCAGTACTCCCCAACTTTTATACCAAGAAACAACAGTACAACCAGTTCAAAGCTAAATCCCTCCCGGAAGAAAAAAATATCCCACGAGAGAGAAAATTGAAAGAAATATTATACAAATTGTAAGCAGAAAATGGTGTTATTGCTCTTCATTACAGCAACACCACATCTATTTCTTCATCTCTTGCATGTCCTCTTCAGTTTTCCAAACTACATCCTCTAGGGAGGTCGAAAGGTTTTTATAGAACTGCATATGAACAACAAAGAAAAACAGAAACATTAATGTCCGAGTTACTTTTTGAAGTTTCCAAAGTTCTGATGACAAAAGAAACTAGTTTTTTTTTTTTTAAGTCACATGTAATGCACAACTATAGACAGAAGATATGCAAGTTAAGTGCAAAGAAGAAACTACAAATAGCCACTTTTCAACAAGTAACCAGGTGATTTCAAGGGCATTTCATTTGTAATTTCTTGAAATCATTTAACATTAATTTCCAGCTTGAAATGATACTTTGAGTAGATATGCCGGTATAAGCGAGCTGTGGCAGAAACTATGCAGCCGATTTAAATGATAAAACAAGCAACTTTTTTTGCTGATATATGCTATTGGGAGACAATCTAGAGATTTTTACCATGAGCAATTGCTCAGTTAAGAGTTTCAGGTTTTAGGATAAAGATCTAAAGGAATCAGTAAACATAGGTGAAAATAAAATTAGGTAAATGTTTCAAATAATATAATGTAAATAGACTTTCGGAAAACTAGCGTACCTTGTGAAACTCCAAAGTATCTCCTTTTGCCTTTCTGACCTCGACCATATGTAAAGAAGGAGCAACTTGAAAAACCTGATTCAAGCACATTATGTGCATTAACTATTGGTTCAAGCTTGGAATGCATCTTAAAAAGAGCTGGTGATCAACATTTTTATGATGGAATACCTCAGTGGCAACATTAAGGTTGCCTTTTCTTCCAGCTTTTAAGTTTTCAAGCCTCATCTAAAAAAAAAAAAGAAGAAAATTATTACTATGAAGAAAAGTTTAATAGGGGTTCTGATGTGCTATTACAAAAACATCAGGTTCATTGCCTTCTGCAGACAGTTGAGATCACACAAAACATAAAGCTGAAACGAGTATCTGGAAAATTCACTATTACCTTGTAATTCTTCTTGTGAACATCAAAACCAAGAGGTTTTGCAGCTTCTTCGATTTTATTGATTATCTCAGTGGCTGACGATTTAGATGTGAACCTTGTTTCCCTCTTGAATCCCTGTAACCAGTGCCATGGCAATCAAAAGGGTAAATGAAGGTCAAAAGAAGTTGCAGTTTTAAATGAATTCGAGTGTTCACAATGTATTCTATTCGAGCCTTCACAATGTATTCTAAATACTGATTATACATACAGTGTTCTTTTCAACAACCGAACAGAAGCGGTTTTTCATGTGTCCAGATTTTACCAAGATTTGTAGCATCTTTCAATATTTTTAGGATAATTACAAAAGCCCCCTGAGGTTCGGCTGATTGCGAAAAACCAAGAGTTTTCAGAAAATTGCAAAAAGAAAATCTGTAAGTTTTGATTCTGTCATACGTTTTCCTTTCATAAGCAAAAACGCTCCAACCCCCGACATTTAAAAAATATTACAGTTACCCCTTAAAGACATAATCAAACCTGAGGGTATTTTTCATAATTTTGAAATATTTTTGACTGTTTTTGTAATAAGCCCAAACCTCAGGGGTGTTTTTGTAACTATTCCATATTTTTATCCACGATGAAGTGAAATCTGAAATCTGCATCTAATACGATCTAATTCTCCGCTTGAGTTGAGTCTTGTGTTAGCTTCTTTGCTCCTTAGTCAATTGGCGCATATCAGATGATCATATTGCACTAGATATCTAATACTTCGGTCACATTATTATTGCTGGAAAATATACAAGGAAAAAGCAGCCAACCTGTTGTACATCAAACAGATTCCCAAGATTGAGACCTTTTGACATGGAAATTAACTCAAAGGCATTCATTGCAGCTGGCTGCTCCTTTTTCTGTCACGTGATACTCCTGCGCCAGAACTATATGAGACCAGTTTACAACAAGATATTGTGGCATCTGCAAATGTCAAAACTAATAAATTCATATGCTCGCGAAACACACCTCACAATCCTTGAATACAGCTTCCACATCATCCAAATTTATATCTTCTTCCTCGTCAAACACTGGCGATTTGTAATCCTTCTTAAACCACTCATCCTCCAAAATTTCTGGGATTGTGATGCGCTGCACAAATGCAAAACTCATAAAATTTCAATATTTTATAATGATAGTGATAATAATAATATTAATAGTCCATGGTAAGTTAAAAGTTGTTTCAACCCTGGAAGGAGGTAGTATACAATGATAATAATAAAGAAGCTCATAATATGTATCTCATATTCTCACTTTCTCAGGATTTGGATCCAGGATTTGCGTAATCAATTTCATGGCACCAAAGGAAAGCCATGGAGGGCAGGTGAATTCAGCATTAGATATCTGCACGTTACAATAAAATTGGTGAAACTACCGAAGAGATATAAAACTTGTAAACGGACTATAAAAATTGTCGAAATCCTCACTTTTATATAGGTTCATAAGATTAGAATCATCAAAAGGCAAGTAACCTGCAAGCAATACGAAAAGTATAACTCCACACGACCAAAGGTCTGCCATTGCTCCATTGTAGCCTCGATCATTGAGGACCTGTGCAGATTTTAATCGCATCAATCAGACCATTGAAGATAAAAGAGGAGGGGCAACAAAAACGAGACCAAGGCTGGATATTTAATAGCCATACCTCAGGAGCAACATAGTTTGGAGTTCCACATGTAGTATGCAGCAAACCATCATCCTGCCAAATTAATATTTTAGATTGTATATTTGATTCCACTAAAGGGACCAATTTAAAGTGTACAATGATAAAATAGCCCGTCAACAGCTTTCGATATAATAAATTTAAAGGGAAGATGTAATAAGTTCAAGTAATAAATACCTTCAAATTTCAAAGTGAATGCAAAAGAATATTGGTTTGGTAAAATGACTCATCACAAAACCAATGGTTTTGTGTTAAAATTACTTATCCCTTGTTAACCAGAATCGCACAGAAAAGGTTTATCCAAAAGCCATCAGTTCAAAACTTCAATTGCTTAGGAGAGGATTCCAAAGAAATCAATTTCAGGACATATATTTTCTACCAACATGTATTTGTTTGTGGTTTTTCCCAATTCCACAGCACACGTTCTAACGCGGTCACGGGCGACTCCCTTGTCTAGTAACCATTCCGAGTTTTCCACTTTAAAAATATATATTCACATCCAAAAACTTTTCCACAAGAAAGGAAAAAGAAAAAGAAATCATATAACTTCAACTGTAATCATCGTGCTTTTATGTCTCATTTATGTACCATTCTCGAAAAAAATATTCAGATATTCGCCTACATTTGAAAAGCCAAAAAAAAAAAATTTGAAGTCATATCGATTGTGATCATTGCACTTACCCTTATCCAAACACATTCTCAAACAATCACTTGTTTGCTCAAAAAACTACTTTATCTCACTTCTACCTGAGAGAGAGATTTTTTTAAGAAAACAGATGCCAAGCAATCTCTTCCTAAGGCCCCGGCTTTCATGTTTCTAAATATCATTTCATAAAAATAGAACTGGTTTATTGAGTAAATACAATAGATTCCATCAATAATTTTACTACTGTTTCACATTGAGATAATGTTTCCTAGCTTAGCTTAATTCTGTGGTAATGTAACTAAACCAACAGTTTGACCATATTCCCTTATGAAATGTATAAACTAAGTTCATTGACAGATTAGCTGGAAATATTTCACGGATCATGTCAGAAACAACAAATGCTGTTATCTTAGACAGGGTGAGTTTTGTGAGTCAATCGAACAGGCAGTGGAAGGAGCCAGCAAATACTCTTTCAAACAAACAAGGAACTTCGGAAAAAAATACACACACACACACACACAATTTTCTGACAAGAAATGAAACATTGATGGACAATGTATGAATGTATTTTCATGTCCAATTTCCAGTTTCTATTGTTGGAAAATGAATTTTGAGAAGTTAATGGTTTTCGTGTGGAAAATGTAGATAAGTTTGGTTTGTTGTCTGAATTTCCATGTTTGGAAATGAAAAAATGCTTGGTTATAGTTTTTGAAGTGTATGTTTGACACAAATTTGCGTGACTAGTGAAAACTTGTTTGGTTATAGTTTTTGAAGTATGTTTTCACATAAATTTGCATGATTAAAGTGAAGACTTGTTTGGTTATGTTTCCAATATCCTATTTCCATAAAAAAAGTGAAAATTAAAAATGACTTAATTTCCAATGAGAACTTTACTAAATAAACATAAACTCATTTTCCAGAATAGTTGGAAAATAGAAAATAGCATTTGAAAACACAACTATACATAGCCTTCATTTTTGTGAATGCACAATTCAAAAATGTCCGGCAAATTTAAGGATGGGTCCCTTTTAATTTTATGAAGCCAACTCTTGAAAATTTTAAACATACTTCTACATTAACCACTTCATGTAACAACAGGAACTATACTTTCATCTACAAACCATAAATGTAAGAAGTAAACTCGTAAGACTATCAAAGCACGTGAACAAAGTAAAGCATGACATTGAATAGGAGACATATTTCTTTATTTAAGATCTGATATTTACCCTGACTTGTTGGGACAAAGCGCTTAATCCAAAATCTGAAACTTTAAGGTTTCCAGCAGCATCGAGCAGCAAGTTTTCTGGCTGCACCAGTAAAGCAACAGGATAAACATAACTAAATTTTTGCTTGTTGAAGTTTAGCGAATATTCCACATAACTTCTAATGGAATATTAAAAAAGCCAAGCTAACTACCTTCAGGTCTCTGTGGAACGCCCCCCGACTATGGCAATAATCTACAGCATTGATGAGTTGCTGAAAATATCTTCTGGCCTCATCTTCTCGCATCCTTCCATGATTTACCTTCATAGTCATATATTTAAATTCAGATCACAAGATCTAAGAAACAGTAACTGCCAGTAAACTTTACAGCTATAAAACCCCATGGTCAAAAAATCCAAGGGTTCAGCACGTCAGCAGGACCAAGGTTTATGGAGTGTTTGCAAAAACTTCTGCTTTTAGAAGAAGTGATTTATTGTAGCAGAAGTAAAAGTGGTTGAGAATTAGAAATTTGTAGTGTTTGCAAATAGAATCAGAAGTTGAGAGTGTTTGATCAAAAAGTTATAGAAGTGCCTATTTGTTTGTAAAAGTACTCAAACCAGAAGCTGAATCAGAAATCTAAAGCACCCATCTCCCTGTTTTTAGATTCTAATTAAATGAAGCAGAATAAAAAACAGAAGTTGGCATTTGCAAACACTAAAAAGTACTTTTTTCAGTCAAAAGATGAGAAACACTTTTCTTAGAGATTGCAAACACTCCCTTAGTATATCAAAATCAACAGTGTTTATGTGTTAGAAACAATACTCTAAAGTTTCGGAATCAAGATTCTTACACACACTTTCATAAGATAATATTTGCAAGGGGAGAAAGTTTTTCATCTTACGATTTTGTCAAAGAGCTCTCCCCCAGTGACAAATTCCAAAACAATAAATATCTTGGTCTTGCTCGCCATCACCTGAAGACAGAAAAAGATCATTAGACATGAAGGAAACTCCGGAAAAAAATTCAACAAATTCGGCATATTAAGACTAAGCATCTTTTTCGGATCGGACTAAAAAAATTCAGAAGTCTACGGATAGAACATTGACATATGTGCAGAACTGCACAATTTATCACACATAAAATTGTACCTCGTGTATGCGTACAACATTGGGATGTTTAATCAATTTCATTGTTGCTATCTCCCGCTTAATCTGCCAAAATTTTGCACGAGATATGTTATAGGTCATCCATAACCAGACGAAGAAGTTTATTTCACCCACAATTACAGGACTACTTTTACGAAGGAGCGAAATAAAATGAACCTGTTCAGCCATTTTATGCTTTAGGACCATATCCTTGTCAAGGATCTTGATAGCCACATGTTCTCCAGTCTCAATATTTCTAGCAAATTTAACTTTCGCATATGTTCCCTCACCAATTGTCCTTCCAACCTCATACTTTCCGATTCTGCGCTTAATTTTGTGTTGACTCATTCGCGGCTGATTAGCTAGTGAGTTCTCCACTCAACAATCGCAGTCTTTAATAAGACTTTCCTGCACAAGCAGTTTTACTATCTTCAGGCCATTCCTAGTTTTAAGTTTTTTTTTTAATTATTTATTCTGAAGAGTATAAAACTAGACTTAAGTCTTAATTGGCGAACATGAATTTGAACAAAGATATATAACATACTTATATTATTAGATAAGATGCCAAGAATTAGAATTCAACAAGATTTCTTGTTCTTCTTATGTCTAAACAATCAAAATATATTCATATGCAATAAACTTCTGACATTCGACTGGAGGAAGAGTGTCTATGTTTGTGTACAAGTCAAGCCAATGACAACTCCTAATTAATTACATTGAGACTAAAAGTTATTTTACAATTTGTCTAAGTATATTTAATTAGTGATTAAACAAAGAGATGAGAGAATAGTTAAATAAGACGACCACAACGAATAACTAATCATGACCACAATTTTTAGAGAGAGAAAGCAAATCCAGCAATCAATCACAAGCACATAAACAGCATCTACACAAAACAGATCCTAATTCAACTAAATTCTCACCTAAATCGAAATTACAAGGAAAAGCTCTCAACTTTCCCAACCAAACTCAAAGAATCCTTAAACCCACTTCCAGAACTCACTCAACAACTCCAAAAAATTCAAACAAAAGATAACACTCCTCGATAGAGAACAAAAATTTCAGAACTAATAATCAAAACCCAGAAGAAAAACTCTCAAGTTTGAGCATGCAAATCACTTCAAATAAGTATATACATGTGTCCGTGTGCTAGAATCCAAGAAAAGTAGAATCCCCAAAGTGCAAGTGGGAGATAAAGGAGAAAGATGATATACTTTGAATTTGTGCTCAAATATTGATCAACCAGAAATTTAATGCGGCCCTTTGAGTCTGAATGGGTCAAATTAGCTTCAAGAATTATGGTTGAAAACAAATAAATAGCCCTCCTCAAAACAGATTTGAAGAGTAGAGAAAAAGAAAAGGACAGTAAAATAATCAACAATAATTCAAGATTCACCACCCTCACTGTTTTGAGCCTTTAATAGTTGAACAGCTGCGAATATTTTTTAGGATAATTTGTTGGAAGCTTCAAAAGAAGGCAGTGGTGATTGTAATGTTTGTCGGAGCCTTCAATTTTCCAATTTGCAATAATGGTCTTTATAAATTGTGAAGAGAATCTGAATACACGTGTTTTACGCGGTGGGATGGTGGGGGATGGGGCCATTCATTCTGGGACAATACAAAACCAATTGCATGATCCTATACTAAATGTAAATGCATGGCATGTATCATGTATGATTGTATTCATGTTATCATGTGTGTTCGTAGTGACAACAACTGCTCTTGATTTATAGAGATATTAAATTGTTAACTCGGTTTTACTCAAATCCTATCGAACTAATTAAAAATTCGATTCAATACGTCATACCGAATGATCGATTGCCCCATGTAAGTCTTGGCCAAGTATCTTCCAAAATACACCGACTTTAAATTATGGGGACAAAAATGATTTTTCCCAATATTCTTTATTTTTATTATTTCAATTCATTATTTAATCCACTATTCCATATTATTAATCTTTGTTGGATCCAGATAAAGTTATTCGGTCTACACGGTCCATACAAATCCACGCGTCCCATCATCCCTTTCTGGTATAAAGATGTCCCTCCTCATTATTTGTAAGATATTCTCATAATATGAAATAATCATGCGTTAATTCATCGCTTTTCGCTTCCGATATTCTCCTACAACCGACCGACAGCGTCAAAGGCCTCCCCGGGACCACCCCAAGACCCCCAATCTTGTTCTATGTGTTGTTTGACCTAGAGCTATCAAAACGGTCGGCAAGAGAGGGCCCACCCCAAAACCCGCCATTTTTAGCGAGGGGTCAACTCCGACGCCAGCCCCATTTTGGATGTATTTCATTTAGTTCCCATTCGGGTTTCTACTTTCAATAGATAGAAGAAATTGGGCCGACTACTTAATTCCTTAACTTTGAATAATCTGCGGATTTTTGCAGCATCACATATAATAAGATTTTAAATCTGAATTTCCACTAACATCATATGTGATTCCTAGAAACAAAAGATTGCTTAGAACTGTATTTACCACATGGCGAAGAGGAGGGTGGGACATGCTAGCCCTGACCCAACCATTTGATTTTCTTAGATAATATTACCAATAATTGTTTTTTTAAAAAGTTATAATTTATATGATTTTTTACGAATTTTCTATCCGGTTCAATCCATTTTCGTGTGCTGACTACGTCGTTGATATTTACAGACATTATCTGAATTCCTATGAACAAAAGATTGCTCAGAACGAATTTAGAAATTGGAATGAGAAAATAAATGAACGTTTGGGATGAAATGAATACAAATTAGGGGTCTTATTTATAAACGAATAGATACGCAAAAGTCAGTAACTATTAGAAAACAAAGGACGTAACTGTCAAGTCAAATAAAGTTATGGGACCCACAATGACCCGGGGCCGACACTCGCATGTGGTCTTGGGATTAAACTCACAAAGCATATAAGTCTTTTCCTTCCAACCAGAGCACCCACGCTGTCGGGCGTGAGTTCGTGCCCACGCCGACACACCTCACGACCCGGCCCACCAACGACACTAGCTTGTGGGTCTTTCGATCAAAGTCATGGGCCACAAACATATAAGTCTCCCCTTCCAACCACCCGCGCCTCCCCCCTTCCAACCACCCACGCGCCACGCGACGTGTCTAATTACTTGAATCGATCCTTCCAACCACCTATGACCCATGTGCGCAGAATGTCTCTCGACCCGGCATTGGGTATTTGGATCTAACCCACAAGCATATGAGTCTCCCCTTTCAAACACTTTGGTTGCCTCTTGAGAGTGGAACCCGAACCAAATGCCCAACTTAAATTAAATAAAGTGGACACTCTTTAGCTTATTTTCCTTCGTGGGATGGTATGGTTGTGCAGTTGTGCTTGTTAGTTAGCCTTTTATTTTTTCGTAAAAACTTTTCCCCCGGAATTTTTTTGCACCAACATGCAATTACTTTTGCATTATTCACTCTCTTTCATTTTTTTCATCCATCAATCACATCCAATCATAATATCGCTACAAAAATATCACATCAAGTGTTATTATTATTATTATACTTTTATATCACACATACATTATCCACTCTCTCATACCTTTTCGTCACCAATCACTATTTTAGCAAACTAATAATCACATCGAACTATTATTAATTATATTTTTTATTTCACACCAGTCACTAGAGATGACAAAATGCCCCGAACCCAACCGGGAATCCACCTTGTCCCCAAACCTAATGGGAAGTCCCTGCCTCAATTATATCAATGGGGCGGGGATGAGTGTGGGTTTAGGGCGTCTCCACCCCCCTCCCCCCACCACACCATTCATGTTCTTGTCCTCGCTTTATATAAATAATATTTTCATATATTAAGTATATTTCATATTATATATACATGTGAAAATATTATTTTTCTAAAAAACAAATCATCTAGTATTCATTTTTTTAGTATACCTGATGATAATTTCTAAAAGTGTTAAAGCATAATTTAATATAAATATGTATATATTTTTGTTAAAACATATAAATTGAGAATTAAAAAAATAATATTTAAATTATAAAAATACAAACGGGGATCTCCGCCCCTGTCTTGTCTTGGATTCACCCTCGCTGATCATGCTTCAATCCTTCATGGGGCAGGGATGTGAATGCCAAAACCCTACCCCGCATGCCCTGTTGCCCTCCTACCAGTCACACTCTAAAATTTTATTCTTATTTCTCTCGGACAATCTTTTTATACTATTATCTTCAAATTAGAAATTAATAAAATGAAAGGTCACCAATCACACCCATAGTATACTTTTCACATTCCCACCTTTCTATTTTCAATAATAAGCACATTTGAATGGCTTATTTTGTACTTTAATTTCTCATTCACTCGCTTTTATTAATACAAATGCTAAATTTATCTACCCATAGTGTACATGACATCTCATTTTATTTCTATTTTTAGTAAATAAATACATATATATAATTGATCAAAGTTGGGTCAAACATAGCTTTTCGAACCAATTTGCACATAATTTGGTCTTTATTGAGTATTTCTTGATATTTTTATTTTGTATTTGTTTTATTTATCAAGAATTTATGAAAGAATAGAAAAAAATATTAATCATAAATATATTTTCAATTTTAATTTTGGGTGAGTAGAATAGAAAATAGAAATCACTTCAAAAAACTTACATTTTATCGACAAATGATTTTGTCACTAAACTTTTATAGTTATCTACAAAATAACGAAAAATAAAAAAAAATTATTTCCCCCGAAACTACACCAATCAATTATTGACTCACAAACATCATTTAATTTCGCTGACTGAAATATTGTAGGTATTTACCAACAATTTTAGATTTTATTTGAAAATATTTATCTACAATGATTTTACCTACAGTTCTGGTTTATCGGAATTCCGTCACATCTTTAGTTCCAAGAAAAAATTTAATACTTACCTACAGATTTTTCTGTAGGTGATTTTTATTTTTTTTGGTAGAGGATAGCAATATTTTAGTGTAAACGAAATAAATAACATATAATATAAAAATGTAATAAAATTATATAAATGTTATATAAAACTAAAATTCGTTATACTGTAACCAAAGCCAAACTAAATATCGATTTCCTGTAAAAAAATCAAAACAAAATACAACATTTGTTCAAGTTTGATGCATACCAAATCTTGGAGTTCGGTTTCGTTCGATTGACTTATCAAACTATTAAAGGTCCGAATCAAATTATTGAAAGACTTTTGGACAAGGTATAGAGTGGTGAAAACTCTTGTTTTTCTACAATTTTAAAAAAAAAAATAGTGAAGACCATAAACAACAACCAGATTCACACAATTACTTATCTGTTAGGTTTACGACAAAAGATAATTTGAGATTCCAAATACTAGGTCAATTATAATCATATTTTAGGTGGGCCTCTTATGTATGGGTGGTTATAATTTTGTACATGTTGGAATTTTGGTTTGAGAAATTGGATGTTGACTCGAATTTGATCAAATATCTAAGTGGTTTCTATTTGTGGAAAATAGAATTAAATTATATGTTAAAATTCTACTAAGTGAGTAGATGAGACTAGCATTTGAATTTTCTCACAAAAATTCCGGGTGAATGAAAAATTAATGCTATAAGTTAGCCACTTAAAACTAGAAATTGTTGTGGAAAATAGAAAATGTGGGGAAGGAGAAATGTTTCATCCCACATAAAAAGAATAGCCAAAGATTGCTCTATATTTAAATCCCAAGTTGAACACATGAGTTTGGACCCTTGTGGCACTAAAGTTTTTAAAGGGGTGAGGACCTACATACTTGTGGGTTTGGTTCAAAACACAAGCGCGCTCGCCGCCGCCCGATCCGATTCAGGGCTTGGGCTTGGGCTTCAAGGCCTTACATTTTTTGGACCAAATTTATTAAAAACCCTTTAAAATTAATTAATTAAATTCCAAATGGGCAAGTGGTGCGCAGCGGAGTGCACGGACGCGCACCGGGTCGGTCGCGGCGCGCACCGCGGACAGTGTGCGA
This sequence comes from Rehmannia glutinosa, assembly GCA_016081115.2. Taxonomy (NCBI): domain Eukaryota; kingdom Viridiplantae; phylum Streptophyta; class Magnoliopsida; order Lamiales; family Orobanchaceae; genus Rehmannia; species Rehmannia glutinosa. Next base: position 224,966 of record JABTTQ020000085.1, on the reverse strand, counting down.
AACCTGTCGCGCGCGCACTAGTGAGCGAACGCGCACGTTCGAACTGGTGCACCTGTTCGAGCAACCATGTGCATTTTTTGGCTGTGGACATGTCTTTTCGATTCAAAAAATATATCCTTTCCATCAGGCACCTTGATGCCTATAAATATTCAGCCCCTGCAGATGGAATGACACGCTAAAATCAGATAATAAAATCGAGCCATTTTTGCATCTGCATACTGATATCACTTACCTTCCAAAAAGCTTGAAAACCTTAAACACTTGTGTCGTTGTTGGTTCGATTTTTGCAAGTGCTGCTAAGTCGAGCCTGTTAAAGTCGTTGTATCTTAGGGACGATTGCCGGAACCGTACAAGCACTTTATATACGGGGCAATTTCGTCTTGCGGAGACAATATCTAATACTGGCCTCGACTTAAAATCTTGTCTAGTTTTTATTCAAACACATTTTAGCCATTTTCTTGTAAACAATAACCCACCCAAACAACAGTACAACCATCTAATAATAAGCCAGATAACATATACTTTGTTGAGAAGTGAATACAAATTAATATAACGTATAATAATTAATAATTTCTTTTCCATTGCAAATTCACTTTCTTTGGTTTGTTGCTATGGTTTAATTGTTATTCTGGCACTTTTTCACCAAAAAGTTTACTTATTCTTGACAACATAATATGTTTGTCTGATCATTGAGAGCTGAACCAGGTATATATATCGATCATGCATGAGAAAATAAAAATTTTCAGGGGGTCCTCAAGAAAAGATATATTTCATTATGATTAATAGTTATTTGAACTTATAAATTAACTCAATGATTGAATCAGAATAAAAAGTTGGTCACTTCTTCTCTTCTTAGTAAATGTGGCTCATTATAACTGAAAGTTGGTCACTTCTTCTTCTAAATTAACAATACGTTTGTTTTTGATCCATCGCTAGTGATTTATGAAATAATAAGAGTACTCGAGCTTTGATTAATATCGGTTGAGTCCGGATACTTTTTATATGGGATGACGAAACCACAAGACGTTAGAACTAGGGTTGTGCACGGGACTTGGAGATTATTGAAACCGAACCGATATCCGGACCGAAAGATCTTCGAACCGAAAATATCCGTTGACTTTTTGACTTTCTCCAAACCGTACCGTACCAAAAATATTTATGGTACGACTCTGAAGATTTTTCAAATACCCGTACCGAGAACCGCACCGAACCACTCCGAACCAAGGACCCGAAGCTAGAACCGATTTTAAAGATTTTATATAAATACATATACATTATTTCTATATTATTTTTATTTTGATATTGAATTAACTACAAACTCTTTGAAATTAAATTGAATATAAAGCATATTTCTGAAAAAAACCATAATACTGCAATTATTATGAATTTTAAAAAACTTTGATATTAATAATAGAGTAAATCATTTGAAATTGAAATTAGTTAAATGATTAGTAAATTGCACTTAAAAGAGAAACAAGTAATAGTACCATATTATAACAATATAAAAAAGATCATATTTTAATTTTTTTACCACATCACATAAATTATAAATATAATTTTATTGATTATGTTAAGTTGTTAAGTATAAGACATTGAAATTATAAATTTATACAAGTTTTTATTTCATGTTAATTTATAAAAATTATTAGTTAATTATATATATTCTATGTCAATAGAAGGACAATTGCCCAAATAATAGACTATTATTGTATTATAGAGGTTATTAAGTTTAGAATTTTGTATTGTGTTACCGATTATAGTTTTAGTTTTTATTTTGAGACTACGCTAAAAAGAGACTAGAACTCTAGAAGTATATTCGTTTGGTGATTTTTATATTGATTTTTTTCTTTTTTTTTCAAATTTGTATATTTTATTTATGGCTAATCTCCGTTCTGAACCGAACCATACCGTCCCGTCCTATTAGAACCGAATCTCCGTCTTTCGAACTTTCGGTACGGTTCGGGACGGAGATTTTTTTCTATGGTTCGGTTCTGGAGATTTATTTTTAGAATCTTCGAACTTCGGGATGATTCTGGAGATTTCCAAATCTCCGAACCGTCCCGTACCGTGCACACCCCTAGTTAGAACAATTAAAATTAAGGCATGTAAATTATGATTGTTAGAAGTCGTATATTTTGGAAGGGTTTTTGTAGTTTTTGATTTGTTGTGTCGTACTAATATATGTCGAAAGTGTCATCGCATCGCCAGAGGATCGAGGCGCAAATGTTTCGACTCAAGAACTGCATCCATCGAGATCGGCCTCGAACCGAATATAAAAGAAACGAATCTCGTACTCCTTTAGTAGTCATTTTGTTATATAAATAGGGTTAAATTAATACATTCATAAATTTGGTATATCAACTAGCTAGAGGTTTTATTCTTTCGAAATGAATATTAATTTGTCTGGCGAATCGCCATTACTCCAAAATAAATTCATTAATCTTCAAATTATTGTATCTATATCCCCAATTGATAAAGGTAAAATATGGTTTGGGGTGATCCGCATGGATTGGGCCGAGCTATTAAGCTTTGAGCATTGGGCCGATCTGTTAAGCCCTGAGCATTGGTCGATGAGCATTGGGGTCGATCCGTCTGTTAAGCCGAGCATCGGGCGATCTGTTAAGATCTATATATTTAGCCGATCTATTGAGATTTATTCAACGGGTCGATCTGCTGAGGCCTTGGTTTAGATCACGTTAACTCACTTAGGTTGGTTTGTTACAGCTCGGTTCATGAGCAAAGGCGATCTCCGAGGATGGGCGTTCAGAGGGAGGTTCCTTAGTATTTAGACACGGCTTATTAGAAGGGTGACCCGAGGTGTAACAGTCGGTTCAGTCCGGTTCTATGAAGGCAAATTAGGGTTTTGGAAGATCCGATCCTATCTTAATCATGATTAACATTACAAATCACAACATGAATCCCATTTTACTAAAACCTCATCCGGGCTAAGCTATAAAGGCCCAAGTCCAGGTTCATTCTTAACCTAATCACACTTTTTTCATATTTGCTTATACTTTCGCCTCTTACTTCTCTTCCAAGTTTCTGACTTAAGACGAGAGAGGGTACGCCGGAGCACCCCTTCGGCCCCCTTTTGTGCGGAGTTTCGTGAAGGAGTTCGGTCGGAAAGCTAGTTCGCAGGAAAGGAGTATGTTAGGAGCAACCAATTGGTGCCGTCTATGGGAACGATTGAGCGGAGATGTGAGCTTCGAAAAATGGTGATTATGGAGGATTTAAGGAGGAATCTGGCGGAAGACCTGAATCGTACGCTGTTGGGAGATACTCCGGGTGGAGTTACACAAGAAAACACTAGGCCTCCGCCTCCACCACCTCTGGTGGATGGCGAAGGGCAGCGGATTCCGAGGACAGGGTTGGATGAGCAAACACCACTGTCTGGTGGTGGTGTTGGTTTGGGCCCAATGTTTTTTGAGCAATTGGGTGGTTTCATTACTAGAGCGGTCGAGCAGACGGTGGAAAGGAGGCTGAGGGAGATGATTCCGCCACCACCTCCACCTGTGGTCCCTCCGGCAGGGGAGAATGCAGCCCGAACGCCGGAGGTCGGTGATAGAGGTTGGCGGAATGTCGCGGCGGAGGAAGTGCACTCGTCAAGGACGGAGCATACGTCAATTGTGGATCAGGACTGGTCGGAGCGGATGGATGACCTCCATCGTGAAGTAAGGGATATTCGTAGGAGGGTTGCGGGAGCACTGGGAGCGGCTTCAGTTCGAGTTCGGAGGGGAACTCCGTTCTCGGACGAAGTGATGGCGGATGAGCTCCCATCCTCTTACCGAGCTCTGAGTTTTGAATATGATGGTACCACTGACCCATGGGACCATCTTTGTCGTTTTGAAAATGCTGCTTTGCTGCACAGGTTCACGGATGGCGTGATGTGTAGAGTTTTCCCTACTACCCTGACGTAAGCTCGGAATGGTTTAGCCACTCGCCTCGGCTCTATCAAAATTTTTGATGACTTCAGTTCGACATTCCTTAATCAATTTACGAGCTATCGTAAGTACCAAAAGGCGCCCCTGACTCTATTTAGTATCAAGCAGAGGGAGGGGGAAGGACTTCGGAGTTATATATAGAGGTTTACAAAGAAATAAATTGGAGGTGCCTTCGGCTAGTCCAGAGATTTTGGCTAATGCCCTGGCTAAGGGGCTGAAAGATGGTGAGTTTTTCGAATCTTTGGTCATAGAACCAGCTAAGACTTTTGATGAGCTGTTAGCTCGGAAGGAGATGTATATTAACTTGAAGGAGGCGAGGAAAATGAAGAGGGAAGAGGGAGAGAAAAGAAGGGATAGGAATGAGGATAGGGAGGACAAAGGGGCTCAGAAGAAGTCGAAGTCCGAGGCGATGGGTGGACGGCCGAGGTATGAGAAATACACACCTTTGGCTTTACCTCAGGGTGAGGTGCTAGTGGTTATCGAAAGGTAACTCGGCCTGAGGTGGCCAAAAATGCATTCGGAAGCACCAGTAAAGGCGAAGTGTAAGGAGTTGTGTAGGTTCCATAATGAATATGGCCATACAACAGATCAATGCACGCACCTGAGGGATGAGATCGAGAGGCTCATTCAAGCAGGTCATCTGAGGGAGTTTGTGTATATTGATAGAAAAGAGAAAAATGGAGAGTATAGAAGGGACAATCGCGGTTACAATCAACCTCTGCGAGAGCCGGAGCGGAGGGGTGCGGAAAGAGAGGAGCTACCTCTGCCTCCACCTCCACCTCGGCAAGAGGTGATCCAAATGATAGTGGAAGGACCGGCGGAAGGAGATTCACGGAAAGCTCGAAAAAGCTATGTGAGGGCAGCAGCCCCAGGTCAGTTTCAAGAACAATTGAAGGTGGAATAGGTCGGACAGGGGCCGAGCATCCAATTTGGGCCAAGTTATAGCAAGGGTATTGTGACACCTCATAGCAATGCCCTTGTGATCACGGCCACGATCTCGAACTATGATGTGCAGCGGGTGTTTGTGGATACTGGGAGCTCGACGGACATCTTGTTCTATGATTGCTACAGAAAGATGGATCTCCAGGTCGGGTTGGAGTCGGTGGACATGGCATTGGTCGGATTTGCAGGAGGAACCATCCAACCAATAGGTATGACTACTTTACCTGTCTCTTTGGGTAAGGAGCCTAGTCGTAAAACTAGGATGATTCAATTCTTGATAGTAGATGCACCCTCTTCGTATAATGCTATGTTGGGTAGACCGTCGTTGAATGCTTTTCAAGCTGTGGTGTCGGTGTATCATTTGAAAATAAAGTTCCCCGTAGGGGAGGAGGTCGGCGAGGTCGGCGGAGATCAGTACATGTCCATAAAGTTATATGTGGAGAGTATTCAAAAGGCGGAGAGAGGAAATATTTTTGATGACGATAAAAATAAGGATAAAATAATTAAACTTGATGAGCATGTGGAGCATGTGCAGCCCAATGAGGAGATGATGGTAGTTGAGCTGGTGCCGGATGACCCCGATAAGGTCACTAAGGTGGGAAATGGATTATCTGATGAGTTGAGAGAGGAGCTGGTGGGATTTCTAAGGAGTAATATTGATGTGTTTGCTTGGTCAGCAAAAGATTTGGTGGGAATTGATCCGAGTATAGCTGAACATAGGCTCAATGTCAACCCATTGTACAAGCCTGTGAAACAAAAGAAAAGGAATTTTGGTCCTAAGAAGGACGCTATAATCCGAGCGGAGGTGCAAAAATTATTGAATGTGGGGCATATCAAAGAAATCCAGTTTCCGGAGTGGCTATCCAACGCGGTATTAGTACCAAAAATGGAGGATGATTAGCGTATGTGCGTGGATTTTCGGGACTTGAATAGGGCATGCCCCAAGGACTACTATCCGTGGCCTCGAATCGATCAGCTCGTGGATTCGAATTCAGGTTGTGAGTTGCTTAGCATGATGGACGCGTCGCAGGGCTACCATCAGATCAGATTGGCGGAGGAGGACCAAAAGAGGGTGAGCTTCACCACCTTTCATGGCACTTTTTGCTATGTGGTGATGCCGTTTGGATTGAAGAATGCAGGAGCCACATATCAGAGATTAGTGGATAAAATGTTTAAGGGACAGTTCGGGAGGAACATGGAAGTATATGTGGATGACATGCTAGTCAAGAGCATGAAGGCAGTAGATCATGTGAATGACCTAGCTGAGACGTTTGACACTCTGAGAAAATACTGAATGAAGCTCAACCCTAATAAATGTGCTTTCGGTGTGAGGTCGGGAAAATTCTTAGGATATATGGTGACGAAGAAGGGGATAAAGGCTAATCCAGAGAAGGTTAGAGCCATTAGAGAGATGGCACCACCTCGGGATACTAAGGAAGTGCAATGTCTGACAGGTCGGCTGGCAGCCTTGAATAGATTTATTTCTCGCTTGGCGGAGAGGAGTTTGCGCTTCTTTAAGGTGTTAAGGAAGGCCAAGAAGTTTGTTTGGGATGAGGATTGCCAGAGAGCTTTTCAAGATTTGAAAAATTACTTGGCTAATTTGTCATTGCTGACTAAGCCAGTGCCAGGAGAACCTTTATACTTATACATTTCAGTGGGAGAGCAAGGTGTTAGTATGGTCTTGATTAGAGAAGAGAGGTCGGCCCAGAAACTGGTGAATTACGTCAGTAAGGTTTTGAGGAATGCCGAGCTGCGATATGCAGAGATCGAGAAAGCGGGTTTGGCCCTGGTGGTGACCGCGAGGAGGCTTCGGCCATATTTTCTCTCGCACAAGGTAATTGTTCGGACTAATCTTCCATTAAGAAATGTGATGAGCAGGCCGGAGGTGGCAGGAAGGTTGGTGAAGTGAGCTATCGAATTGAGTGAATATGACATTGAGTTTGAGAACAGGTCGGCCATCAAATCTCACGCTTTGGCGGATTTTGTTCAAGAATTGACAAGAGCTGATAATGGAGGAGGAGCATGGGTGATTTACATGGATGGTTCAGTAGGGAGCTCGGGTTGTGGTGCTGGTATTGTCCTAATCAGCCTGCAAGGAATCGAGAATGATTTTGCTATAAGATTGGAGTTCAAGTTGTTCAATAATGAAGCGGAGTATGAATCATTTATCAGAGGGATCCAAATGGCCATTGAGATGGGTGCTACTGGAGTAGTAATTTACATAGACTCTCAGCTCGTCCATAAGTAAATCACTGGAGAATTTGAAGTTAGGGAGGAAAGGATGAAGAGGTATGTTGAAGCGTACCGAGCTCTAGAGGGAAAATTGAAAGAAGTGAAGATCTGCCAGGTCCCGAGGTAATAGAATGGTCGGGCGGATTTCTTGGCAAAAATGGCCAGCTCGGCCTTGGAGAATCAAGCCAAGTAGATAACGTTCCTGATGGCGAAGGAAACCGTGTTAAGATTGGAGGTCGGAGAGATTGTAGAAAAAAAGGATTGGAGGTCGGCCATCATGGCCTATTTGAAGGAAGGAGCTCTGCCGGGAGATAGGCGTGAAGCAACTCGGTTGAAAATCCGAGCTACGCGTTTTTGCATAATCAGAGATAAGTTATACAAGAAGGGCTTCTCTATGCCTTTGCTGAGGTGTTTGAGTGGAGAAGAGGGCACGTATGTGCTGAGAGATGCATGAAAGATGTTGTGGAAATCATATGGGAGCAAGAAATCTTGGTAAAAAAGGTGTTAAGGGTGGGTATTTTTTGCCTTATTTGAAAGAAGAAGCGGAGAAGCTAGTAAGAGCATGTGAGAGGTGTCGATTCACGCACCATTGATACATCGACCAGGAGGAGCTCATGGCTATGAGCTCGGCATGTCTTTTGCAAAGTGGGGTATTGACATAGTGGGGCCATTCCTCCGCCAGTCGATGAAATTCTTGATAGTAGCAATTGATTATTTTAGCAAGTGGGTGGAAGCGAGAACAACTAGCTAAAATAAATGAGGATGCAGTGATGAAGTTCATTTGGCAAAATATTGCTTGCCGATATGGAACACCTCGGGTGTTGATATCGGATAATGGAACACAATTTACGGGAGCAGGGATCCAAGCTTGGTGTGAGGAATTGAAGATCAAGCAAAATTTTACGTCGGTAGCTCATCCGCAAGCCAATGGGCAAGTGGAAGTTACCAACAGAATCCTGGTCCAGGGACTCAAAGCTCGGCTGGAGAAAGCAGGAGGTGCATGGATACGAGAGCTCAGCTCGGTTTTGTGGGCTTACCGAACCAATCCTAAGGAGGCAACGGGGGAAACTCCTTTCAGCTTGGTGTATGGAATGGATGTTGTTATACCAGCAGATATCGGGATGTAGATTCATCGAGTACAAACTTTTGAGCAGAATGTGTGAAGCTCTCGATTTTTATTCGAGCGTGTATTTATTTCACTTATCGTCTATGTACTGTTTTGACTATTTTACCGCGTCACTTTGATGGGTAAATATTAATAATAAATAAATTTTGCATTTAATTTCATTTTATTTATTACTTGTGATCATGATCCTTTATTAATTCTATTTCATATTAATGATCACTTGATTGATCATTATTATTATTTGTGTATTTATTAGCCACCTTAGAATTTTAAGAGACTATTTATTCTAGAGACTTATACCTTATAGAATTAAGAATTTGATTTAGAATAAGTGATCATGAGACTTATAAGTGATCAAGGAAATCACTAATTATTTTGGAGATTGATATTATTCATCTATTATCATCAATTTTGGGACAAAAAAAAATATGGATACCATGATCAAGCCTTAAGGTGGACGGCCATTTGGGATTTTTGGAGTTACAATACCATCCCATTTTCATACACATACACCTTATTATATCTCGTGTATAATTACACCATTAATACAAACCTTATACACATTATCTTATACCCCAATTTTATATCATTAAATTCCCCAACATATTCCCACTCACATTTAATTATACCATTCAAACATTTTTTCATCAAACACCACCCCTTGCCCATACATTTGACTCCCACCTTGTCTCCCATGCAAGAAGCAAGTTTCAAGACTTGCAAAATTCTTTCTCTCTCCCTCCCCAAACCACACGGCCATTTGGCCTTATTGAACAAAAAAATTTCAAAAATTCACCAACACATTCATCATTCAAGCCAAAATCCTCTTCCTTCACTATAAGTTTCTCCTCCTTGTCTCTAAACTTTCTTCTTCTTCTCTTCCAACACTTAACAAAATTTCAAGAATTCTCCTCCTAATTCTACCAAAAAAATTCGAACCATATCCCATGCAAGGTAAGAAATTTCATCTTCAATTCATTTTGATATCACCTAGCTCATCTATTTCACTTTCTTAACTTAAGTTTTAATTTTGATTTGAGGTATAATTAGAAGACTTTGAAGATATTAAGAGCTTGACATCATCTTGAAGAGGACTTCAAGACTTTGAAGGGAAATTGTTGGAAAATTGGACTATAAGGTAAGAAATAGGATTTTTAGTACATTTTCTGAAGGGAAATTGTTGGCAAAAATATTACAAGTACAAAGTTGGAAATACAATAATAAGAGATTACATAAACCCCTAAGCAGGAGGGGGAACATTCTCTCAAGTGAGATCATCGAAGGTGATAGTGACATCATCTACTGTGAGCGATCTCGGATCCTCCTCTTGAGTTCGGCCTTGAGGGGAGTGATCCGGGGGCCCGCGATCTCCGTGGATTTGTGTGGTGGCTCCGAGCTCGAAGCGGTGGAGTATGAGAGACATGGAAAGGGATTCAACAAAGGCTTCCACAGAGCCTTATTGAGGTGATCTGCTTTCTTAGAAAAACAAAGCCTTTTGGATCGGGAAGCAACTTATTGGGACCTCGCTTTGTCGAACCGTTCGTGATCCCCTTTTCCTTAAGTTGGTTCTCAGACTGATCAAATGCGAAATTATAGTACTCCATTACCCCTGTAGACAACACCTTAATGAACTTGGTCGAGCTGAAGAAGGTTTGCTTGACCATGTCCCATACCATTTGAATAAAGGAGTAGCCTCGGAGAAGTTGGAAAATCATGCGGATCGAACTCAATCCCCTCACCGGGCTTGATAAAGATTGGTTGTGATCTGAAGTTGAGATTGCCCACTCGGTCCTGAGAGTGGAGTTCTCGGTCTCCAAGTCTTTCAGCTTGGTCTCAAAGGAGGCCACTGTGACCTTGTGAACAGTCGTCTGGTCCCTGAGGTGATGCACTTCCTTTTGCAGCTTGGTTTCCTTGGACTTCAAGTGGGCACACTCCTCCTTGAGTTGGTTTAATTATTGCACAAGAGTAGGATCATTGACGCCTACTCGAGCCCGGCAACTAGTGCGGCCAATTTCACCTCGGATCGGGAGTGATCCGCATGCAAAGAGCTCGAGAAGGTCGGCATCACCGAACTTGTCCAAGGTGGTGTGATCGTGGTCAGGCAATTACCCTGGATTAATGCGTGGCCGGAGGCCATCCGTATTTTCATAATTGAATTCCCAACAAAGAAAGTCTGGTTGGGAGTGTGTATGGGATTACAGGAGTAGGAGATAGGGTTAGGAGAAGGAATCCCCTTGACTTCTTAGGGGAGGAGCGCCCGAGCTCGTGAGTGCACCTTAGGAGGGGGCTTGTTTATTAGCCAAGCTTCCTACCCGCGTGAGTTCGGCTAGACCATGGCCGCGAGTCAGTCGATTGGTCCGAGGTGACTTGTCCCCGAGTGGAGGGAGTCCGCCAGGGGGGAAGTGGATTGATGAGGTGGCAAGTCGTTGCTCCTCCTCCTCCTCGCTCGCAACTATAGGGCCATCATGATGTCTGTCACAATAAGGAATTGAGATCAAGATGGAAATACTTTGATAATTTTAATTTAACAAGGGTTAGTGTAATTACCGATGTCATCCTCTCGTGAGCCGCAATGGGGCTCACTTAAAGTGATATAAAAGAGAGGGAGTAATGAGACGAGATAGGTCATATTTGACCAATGTGAGCTTGTTTATCATGGATTGAAGTTCGGAGATTAGTCCCGAGGATTATGTTTGTCTTTGGCCAAGAGGAAGGGTCCAAATCCGGTAGTGGAAACCCCAAGGCTGAGGAGAGGAAACAAAAAAATACTTATCCTTCCAAAACTTATTAGAAGAATGATACTTACTCAGGAATTGAGCATCACCTCGGGAAGTAATATAAAAGAGGCCCTTGGTGGTGGAAGTTTTTATTTGAAAAAGAGAAAAGAAGAGTTCGGTGGAGGGTTCGATCTCTAGATAACTTGTTAAAATAATGAAACCTGCTATGATCCTAAATGAGTTCGGGGCTAATTGGTTCAGGAGGACACGGTAGAGTCTGGACACCTTAGTCATAAAAGAATAAATAGGGAATCGGAGCCCCCTTCTATCTGACCTACAAAGAAGGCTAGGATATCGGGAGGAGATCGGTTGGGCCTATCCTAGCTGTTGGGTAAGATTAGTTTAAAGGATGAAGGAATTCTAGCATTTTTCTTGATATTTTGGAGAGAGTGAGCGATTCATGATGGTATCTTTGTCACGTCATGGGGTATCCTGTTAAAGGCCCCGAGCCCCGAGCTCGGATTTCGATAACCCCGAGTCGAGCTTGACTCGGCATCCGGATCTCGAGGTAGAGAATGGTTCATTTACATTAATAGGTTGTGAGGGGGACCACCTCGAGGGACCACCTTTCTAGCTCAAATGGTATGTAAGGGTCCAGGGGGGCGGTAAAGAAGAAGAATATGCCATGAAAATGCATAAAAAGGGATCAAAGAAAAGGAAACCAGAGAAAAGGAAAGAAAGTACCTAGTGGAAGGAGATTTAAAGGCTGATGATGGAGAGACACGGGGATTCTAGATGACTCGCCGAAATTTGGAAGAACTCGCCGGAGAAGGTGGTCGAAAACCTTGAGAGAAAACTTTGGAAGCAAGGGGATGAAAAGTGGAAATGAAATGAGAATGGGGCTTTTTATAAGAGAAGAGGAGGTAAAAAGGCGACGTTGTTTGAGGAGGTGTTGCGCGGTTACAAGGCATCAAGTTGAAAGGGTGTCCTTTCAATCACGCCACTGTGTTAGGATTTTTGAATACCGAAAGGCGGCGAGAATTTTGAAAAGCCCGAAACCTTAGAAACAGATCAGCTCAGCCTACAATCAACTATGGTTGAAATATAGGCCTTCTAACCATAATTGGGGGAGGAATTGATAAAGGTAAAATATGGTTTGGGCTGATCTGCATGGATTGGGCCGAGATGTTAAACCCTAAGCATTGGGCCGATCTGTTAAGTCCTGAGCATTGGGCCGATCTGTTAAGCCCTATGCATTGGGCCGATCTGTTAAGATCTATATATTTAGCCGATCTATTGAGATTTATTCAATGGGCCGATCTGCTGAGGCCTTGGTTTAGATCATGATAACTCACTTAGGCTGGTTTGTTACAGCTCGGCTCATGAGCAAAGGCGATCTCCGAGGATGGGCGTTCAGAGGGATGTTCCTTAGTATTTAGACATGAAGCTATTAGAAGGGTGACCTGAGGTGTAACAGGTTAGTTCGGGTCTGAAGTCCTATGAAGGTAAATTATAATTTTGGAAGATCCGATCCTATCTTAATCATGATTATGTTACCAAATCGTAACAGAATCCCGGATTTTATGGAAACCATAACCCGGGCTAAGCTATAAAGGCTCAAGTCCAGGTTCATTCTTAACCTAATCACACTTTTTTCATACTAGTAAGGTGTACGTGCGTTGCACGTGGACCATATAATATTACTAATTTAAACAAAAATAAGTTATTGATATAATATAATATAATATAATCATATTGTAAATATTATTCATATAGTACAATGGAGTTTGACTTGAAGAAAAATTAACGAAATCAAAAACTTGTATCTTATGAAACAAAATATACATAGTGCGTGAAACATAGTGAAGACACTGGTGGACCTAAAACTTATGGGAAAGAATTTAATTGAAATTGTCATATGATTGTATCCAATAAAAAAACTTCTTTAAGAAAATCAAAACATGGAGTCATTCCAATTGCAAATTAATATGTTTTTAGGTTAGACTTATTTTACAAATACCCATTAATGATCACAGGAAATCAGATGACCCACAACTTATAGCATACTTCAGATTTAAAATAATATTCTTCCAATTTATAGTTGTTTGTAAGATTTGAATTGTAAAGATAGATGCATGAAAACATCATAATGTACTTATAGGTATTTGATGAATGAATAATTTATTTAAGTTTTTGAAACTCAATTTTTTAATATTTTCATATTATTTTGACATCTTCTTCATTGCATTTACTGCAGGTTACATTGTCTATATTTTTTAAATTGAAGTATCACAATTTTCTACATAAGCCATACCATATGATGATTTATTTTCAACATTATCAACAACTTCTTTGAAACAATAATGCATGTCATACAAGTGGATTTTTCTTTTTTAAAATTCTAACCTTTGTAAGGAATTGTAGAGGATGGGTGGGGTTTGAATTAGGATGGCAAAATGACCCGCCTCGACGGATACCCGCCTCGCCCCGTGACCGTGGCAGAGCGGGTCTGGGTATCACCTCCGCCCAGTAGGTACCCGCTCCGTGCTATTTTTTTTATTTTTTAATATATTTAATGTATATTTTACATGTATATTATATAAAATAATATAGTTTTATGTATTTAACATTATATTTAACATATATAATGATAAATTTTATAAACAATATGTATTTATAATACAAAATATAATATTAAAAAATTATTAATAATATAAAATGTAAGATGAAAATATAAAAAAAAAGTAAAAAAAATTCAACACGGGGCGACCCGTCCCGTCCCGCGACCCGTGCCATCTCTAATTTGAATCTTGACCTCACCTCTAATAGGTGAGACCAAGCACCATCTCTCATATCGAGAGATGGTGATACAAATGAAAATTTGTTAAGCTACTATATAAACATGGTAGCTAGGTAATTAAATTGATTGTGCTAATAATCTAATCGAGAAAAAATTATTGTTTTGATTTCAAAAGACGCTATTACAATTCCAAAAAAGATACAAAATGGTCATAATTAAAAGTATAAACTTAAATAATGATTGAACCTCAAATAGTGTATATCGCTATTCACTTGTGTATAATTTCATTGAGCGAGGCAGTGTCACGTCCCAGACGGGACGCGACGATGATCCACAACTTAAATACAAGTAAATCAAACGGTCTAGACAAATATCAACGAAATCCCAATGGAACAGAGTCAAATAGCAGCGGAAATAAAGAACAAGTACGAGTTACTTACAATCCAACAAGCATCCAAATTATATCCCCGAAATCAACTAAAGATAACAACTTAATAGTCAAAGGGTCCTACGCCCTTGAGTCATAGACCGGAATGAAAAGAGAATAAAAGAGTCCAACAGGAAATACAAGAATAAGTCCAGCAACATCAACAATAAAAGATAGTAAGTCCAACAAGCGGAGTACGGGTGCTCAATCCGTGGTCGGTTCAACATCTTCAACGAAGTCCCCATCTAAAGGTTAGAAAACAGGAGGGGATGAGACAGAAATCTCAGTGGATGGGGTGATCGTGTGCAAGTGTGGCCATATATAGTTAATGCAAGAAAACAGTTGTATGAAAACGCGTGAGATATGATGCATGAACTCACACGCAGTCCACAAATGTCGTGATAAAATATTTTTAAGTAATATACTTATACAGTTTAAGAAACAATTCGTGATCACACAAGCACTATGTGATTCAGGCAAGACAGGTAGGATTGCGTACGGAATGTAACACCAATCCTATGCAAGACAAATAATGGTTGCGTACGGATTTGTTGCGCCAATCAATGCAAAACAAGTAGCGGTTGCGTTACGGATTTTTAGCGCCAACCAAACGGGTCCGATTAACTCCGGGAATTGTGTGATCGACAAATGATTCCTTCGTTCTTCCTTGTAACTCCCCGAGCAAGATGGTCCAAGACTGTCACCTTATCGCTCCATAGTGCAAAGACAAAATCCACAAAGTGGAGCTAGCAAGGTTCGGATTTGTCATAATCATGATTATACCTCAAAGACTACGACCCGCTTCCTCGACAAACTCCGTCCCTCAATTTCGGATTAGGGCGATGGGGCCAGAGAGTGGAATAGCAGCGAGCAGCCGGTTCCCATCCCCCGACATATCCATTCTCGATCGTGAGCTCGACACACCAAGTCGACTCAGCGAGAAAGAAATACAAGTTCGTAGTCAACTAAGCAAAATGAGTATTATTGATTCAGTGAAGCAATTCAGAAAATTTTCGAAAATCACGAGTGGCAATTATGGCGTTGGTGGAGTTATTGGGATGAAGATGATTATTGGGAGGATAAGCAATCTTCGATATCTTGAAAGATTAGGTGGAACATAAGTCCTGTTATAGATTCAAAATCGCAAGACGAGGAAGTCGCCCTGCGTTCGGGTATTAATCGGTCAAGACGATCCGATAAGTCAAGGGGTTTTTAGGAAAATAAAATATTTTAATTAATAATTAAAGTCGAAGGTCCAGGGCTGTTTTAGTAAAAGGAAAATAATTTGAGTTAGGTCCTTGATAAAAAGAAAATTTACAATTAGCCCCGTTTTGTAAAAACCAATACTTTTGGGGTTAAAAGTTCCTAAATTCTCTAAATAGTTCAGATATTCAGGTTTTAAAAGTTTTGAGGTCGAGTTTTTACAAAATTCTCACATTGGCCCCAAATTTGTTAAAATTGTTATTTTGGGCCCTAAGTTTAAAATAATTGGAACTCACAAACCGAAAGGGCTTTTAATGTGATTCCAGTTGAAAATGTCACTAAGGTTAGTGAAATATTGGGACAAAAGCAGTTTTAAAAAGAAATAAGTGTAGGTCCTTTAACTTTTGAAAATCTCATTTTGTCCCATTTTGAAATAATTATCTTTAAAGCTTTTAGGTGTCCAATTGTTATGAAATTTGAACCTTGGGTCCAAAATATAATTAAGTTATAGTTAAATTAGTAATTCCAGGTACATGGGCTGTATAAGTCCTGGAAATTTCATTTGGGTCCTCAAGTTTAATCTTTTACAATTTAGTCCCTCAATTTTAGTAAAATTACTTTCCAAGCTCTAAACACTTGGATTTTTGGAATACATTTAAAATATGTCATTTCCAGTACCTTAAGAGTTAAAATTTTAAATTTTGAAATTAAGGTCTGGTACAGTTTCAAAAATTGCAAAGTAGCCCTTAAATTTCTCAAATTTTACAATATAGTCATTAGGCCTTTAAAGGTTGATTTTATTTATCTTAAAACTCTTAAAACTTTATTAAAATTTCCAAAAGTCATTTTTGAACCTGAGTACATTCCCAAAATTCAAAATTTGCAGAGGGGTCCCTTAAGTTTTATTTTCTTGCAATTAAGTCCACCAACTTTCCATTTTTGCATTTTAAGTCCAAAAATTGAAATTTAATCAATTATGCTCGACTTGTCCAGGTTATAAGTCATCTAAAATATGGATTTCAAAGCTCATACACATGCATGTTTATTTCATACAAGAATTCATCAAATAGAACATTAAATTGTACATGCATGCACCTAAATTTCAATAAATAGCATTTTTGAGCAACACTTGAGAAATTTCACAACTTGATACATAAAATTAACATGCAATACATAAAATATACATATCTCAAGTGCTCATGATCAAAACACTACATGCATTTAACAAAATCCCTAGAAGTTGAAAGCATTTTTCCACCCACCTTAAATTTGGAGAGTTGTGAAATAAAAAGGATAAATTTCACAACTTGGTATGAGGTCACTTAGGTCAGCCCCTAAGTCAAGAAATATCAAAAATTAACAGTTAGAAAAATGAGTGAAAAATTAAGGAGAAAAAGAAGAAGATAAGAAAATTGGAAATAGTACACTTTACCTTGTGTAGTAAGTGATTTGAAACTAGTTGAAGCTTTAAATTTTGAATTTTTGGTTCACTTTCAAAATCACCTAAGGTCAGCCCCTATTTATCAAAAATGAAAAAGGGGTGTTAAAATTTGAAGAAAATAGGAAGAAGAAGAGAGAAGGGCTCTAGTGTCCAAATCTTACTTTGTAGTCCAATGTTTCTAACAATTATTCTTCAAGTCTTCTAAATTGACCACCATGCATGCATGTCTTCAAGTAGTCTTCTAAGTACCTCAAAATCAAAATTTTAAACTTAAATTAAGAAGAGAAGGTGATGAGTAGTAAGATATCAAGTTGAATTGAGGAATGAAATTTCTTACCTTAGAGATAGGGGGTTCGAATTTTTTGATTAAGTAGGAAGAATGTTTGTTTTTGTTTAGATGTTTGAGGAAAGAAGGAGTATTTGATGATATTAAGAAGATGTTCTTGAAGGTTTGAAGGTATGCTTGAAGATGTGAAGGACTTGCGTTTGAAGATATGAAGATGTGAAGAAATGGTACTTGAAGATTTTAAGATATGAAGAATTGGTGTTTGAAGATTTGAAGATATGAAGGATTGGTGTTTGAAGATTTGAAGATGTGAATGATTCTTAAAGAGAAATTAGAGATAAGGAGGAGAATTAGTTAGGAGATTAGAATGTGTTGGATGAAAATGAACAAATTTTGTTCATTTTCCTTGTATGTGGCCGTCCACATTGGTTGAGAGGGAGGGGATTTTTTTGTTTAATTTGTATCTTGAATTTTGCTTCTTGCATGGGAGACAAAATACAAGTCAAAGTATGGGCTTGAATGGTGTTGGGGAATATTGAGAAGATGTTGGTTAAGTGTAAGAATGTTGGGAAAAATAGTAATAAAGAATTGGTGTATAAGATGATGTGTATAATGTTTGAATTAATGGTGTAATTATACACAAGATGACTAATATAAGGTGTAAGTGTACAAGAGTTGAGAGATATTTCTACACCAAAATTACCCTCATTGCCGTCCACCTAGGGGCATAGTGGTAATTTCATTTTTTTTTGTCCCAAATTTGATGATAATAGATGAATAATATCAATCTCCAAGATAATTAGTGATTTCCTTGATCACTTATAAGTCTCATGATCACTTATTCTAAATCCAATTCTTAATTCTATAAGGTAAAAGTCTCTAAAATAAATAGTCTCTTAAAATTCTAAGGTGACTAATAAATACAAAAATAGTAATAATGATCAATCAAGTGATCATAAATGCGAAATAGAATTAGTAAATGATCATGATCACAAGTAATAAATAAAATAAAATAAATTGCAAAATATATATCATTAATATTTACCCGTCAAAGTGACGCGGTAAAATAGTCGATCAAATACATAGACGACAAAAGATCAATTACATGCTCGGAAAAATCGGGGCTTCACATCCTCCCCTCCTTAAATTAATTTAGTCCCCAAATTCTCTTCAGAATAGTTCTGGATATTGATTCCTCATTTCTTCTTCCATCTCCCACGTTGCGTCTTCGTCTCGGTTGTGGTTCTGCCACACCACTTTAACCACCGGAATCTCCTCTTACACAACTAACGACTGGATCAATAATCCGGATCGGCCTCTGTAAGATAAATTTTCCATTAGAGGAGGAGTATCTTGAGTGATGATATGTTCGGATCCGGTTGATACTTCTTCAATCTCGATCGTGGAATACATCGTGCATTCCTGCGTATATGGTGCTGGTAACTCGAGTCGGTAGGCTAACTTTTCCGATTCTCTAAAATATTGTAAGGTCCAACATATCTCGGACTCAACTTGCCTCCTTTCTTCGGATTGATCAATCCTTTCCGTGGTGAGTCCGAGAAATACTTCATCTCCGACTTCAAATTCCAAATCCTTTCCTCTCTTGTCCGCGTAACTCTTTTGGCGGCTCTGAGCTGTGCGAATCCGCTCCTTGATCAGCTTGACCTTCTCTATGGCCTCGTGAACTAAGTCGACCTTTGGAATCGAGGGCGGCTTTCACTTCTCTTTCGGAGTCCATTGGTCATCAATCTCCCAATGTAGTGGGGATCTATATTTTCGCCCATATAATGCCTCGTAGGTGCCTTCCCAATCGTGGCCTGATAGTCAATATTTGTAGGCGAACTCCTAATGGTAAGTGTGAATCCCAACTTCCTTGGAAATCCAATGTGCGTGCTCGCAACATATCTTCCAGTGTTTGAATCGTTCGCTCAGACTGTCCATCAGTTTGTGGATGTGCTACCGTGCTAAAACTTAGTGAGGTACCCACCCTCGTGCAAGCACTTCCAGAATCCGAGACAAACCTCGGTCTCTGCGATACTATGTCAACCGGTACTCCATGCGGTCGAATGATCTCTTGGATATAAATCCGCGCAAGTTTCGCAAGCTATCGCTTTTCTTGATGGGTAGGAAGTGTGCGATTTCGTGAGTCGATCTACAACTACCCAAATAAAGATCATGGCCTCCTCTCGTCCTTGGTAGATCCGTCACGAAGTCTATCGTTATGTGTTCCCATTTCCACTCGAATTTCTCAACGGTTGTAGTAAACCGATATGGTCGTTGGTGTTCGCTTTTACTCGTTGACAAGTCAAACATCTCGCAACGACTCCGCTTACCTGGTTCTTCATGTTTACCCACCAATAACTCCGTTTCAAATACTTATACATCTTGTTTTCTCCGGGATGCATAGTGTATTTTGAACGGTGTGCCTCTTAGATTTTATTCCTAATCTGCTGGTCACTCGGTACACAAACTCGATTCCTAATGGATAACCCCATCTTCATGCACCGAGAATTCTCTCTCTCCTTTAAGTATCTTCTCGCTGGTTTTTGAAGATGCACATCTGTCCCCTGTGCTTCCTTGATCGCATTCAGCAGGTCGGGTTTAACTAAAATGTTAGCACATGAAATCTGAGTATTGGTTCTCATCAGATTCCAATTGCTCAACTCTTCTAATGATTCCCACTCTCGAATCATAAGTCCGCTAAGCTCGCTTTTTACGCTCAAAGTTAGCTACTACGTTAGCTTTCGCCGCGAGATGGTATTGAATATCAAAGTGATAATCCTCAATCAACTCCATCCATCTCCGTTGCCTCAGATTGAGATCTTTCTGGGAGAATAGATACTTCAAGCTCTTATGATCTATGAAAACCGTGAATGTTGCTCCGTAGAGATAGTGTCTCCATTTCTTTAACGCGAATACTATCGCTGCTAATTCCAAGTCATGTGTTGGATAATTGGCTTCATACGGCTTGAGCTTTCGTGATGCATAAGCGATGAGCTTTCCTTCCTGCATGAGCACTGCTCCTAGTCCTTCTTTTGATGCATCACTGTAGACGACAAAGTTTTCTGTTCCCTTTGGAAGAGCTAAGACTGGAGCTGTAGTAAGTCGTTTCTTCAGCTCTTGGAAACTAGCCTCGCACTTGTCATTCCACTCAAACTTGACTTGCTTCTGAGTTAGTCGAGTGAGTGGTCCGGCTATCTTGGAGAAGTCCTGGATAAATCTTCGATAATATCCACCTAGTCCTAGGAAACTCCTGATCTCCGTTACATACTCGGGTTGTTTCCATTCAACCACTGTTTGTACCTTCGAAGGATCTACGGCGATCCCGGTGCCGGATACTATGTGTCCCAAGAACGCGACTTCACTAAGCCAAAATTCGCACTTGCTGAATTTGGCATACAACTTATGCTCTCGTAGTGTCTCCAAAACAATTTTCAAATGACGTTCATGCTCTTCTCTAGACTTAGAGTATACGAGTATGTCATCCATGAATATCACTACGAATTGATCCAAATAAGGTTGAAAGACTCGATGCATCAGGTCCATAAATGCTGCTGGTGCATTCATCAGACCGAAAGACATCACTACAAACTCGTAGTGTCCATATCGAGTTTGAAATGCAGTTTTGGAAATGTCTTCTTCGCGGATCTTCAGTTGGTAATATCCTTGTTGTAAATCAAACTTGAGTACACTGTCGCTCCTGAAGTTGATCAAACAGCTTCGCCTATCCTCGGGAGGGATATTTGTTCTTGATGGTCACGCTATTAAGACCACGATAATCTATACACATTCTTAATGTGCCATCCTTCTTTTGACAAACAAGATGCAGTGCTCCCCACTGAGACGTACTCGGTCGGATAAATCCCACATCCATCGGGCCGAATTAATGCGTCTTCAACTCTTGCAACTCAAGAGAGCCATTCTATACAAATGTTCGCAATCGGGCGGTTCCTAATACTTCGATGGTGAACTCGACTTCCTATCCGGAGGACAAAAGTGGTGAGTTCTTGTGGAAATACATCCGTGTATTCGATACTATAGGTACTTGGTTAATTTGTATCTCAACCTCGGGTTTGTTAATTACAAACGCCAAGTACCTTTGTGCCCCTCTAGTGATCGTCTTCCTCGCTTTCATTCTTTGAAATGATTGGGGCAATCTTAACTCGTGCCCTTCCCGAAATTTCCACTTCGGGTTTTTCGGGTTCACATAGCTTAATGGACTTGTTATGGCAGTCCATTTGTGCATGGTGTGCAGACAATAAATACAAAAATAGTAATAATGATCAATCAAGTGATCATAAATGCGAAATAGAATTAGTAAATGATCATGATCACAAGTAATAAATAAAATGAAATAAATTGCAAAATATATATCATTAATATTTACCCGTCAAAGTGACGCGGTAAAATAGTCGATCAAATACATAGACGACAAAAGATCAATTACATGCTCGGAAAAATCGGGGCTTCACATGCAGACTTCCTTTGCTACCTTCCTTTGAATCATTGATATTTCTCGGACTTTCATCAGATTATCAATTTTGTGTAACCTACGTAAAATTAGAAAATTACCGAGTTATTTGTAAATTCGAGCAACATAGTTCACATACTTCATTTCTTTGGGTTACCAATTTTTCGATCGTTCTGTTTCTTTACAAGCCTGGCCTATTTGCAGAATTTGCATATGTAGTTCAAAAAACAAAAATTTACTTTATATTTCAAGCAATTTATTCAATCCACAATAAGGAAAAATAGTAGTAGCTTAATTGTTATAGTTTAATGGCGTCTTCAATAAAAACATAAAAGCATCCTTGTATGAATTAACAAAACTTATAAATTGATTACCAAACTATTTTTTGAGGGTGATGTTGATAAAAGCATTTGGATTTTGATCAAGAATATCCTGTAATTCTTTTCCATTGTTTTTTGCCATGCTTGCCAAAAGACATATAAAAATGGGTTATGGATACAATTGCTCAACATTCCCGAAAAAAGTACACATATTTACGCTCTTGGACTTTTCCCTGACTTTGCTCCAGCGGTGCAGCATTTTTTTTGGATCTCGCTCCCGCCAATTTTTTCGAATTTTTTTACATTGTTAATAAAATCTCAGTGAAAAATAATTTCTCTCCCATTAAATAATTAATTATATACTCGAAATCTTAACGATCAAGAAATATACACATAAAACAACACTGAAAAAAATACATTGAAAATAATATAGAAACAACACATGAATAGAAAAATACAATTCAATTATTGTTCCAATGCATTGAAAACGTCGAAAACATGGAAACAACGAAAAAACAACAGAACAACATTGAAAACTATATTTAAACAACCCAGAAACAATTGAAACAATATGAAAAACACCACATGAACAAAAATAACTTTAAAAAATGCAAAAGCGCATTGGAACATCGAAAACTACATTGAAACAATAAAGAAACATCAAAACAACATTAAAATCAGTGCAGAAACAACTCAGGAACAACATAAACAATATTAGAAAACACGACATCAATAAAAAGAGCTTAAAAATAGGTAAAAACTGCATTGAAAACTACATAGAATAACAAAGAAACATCAAAACAATATTAAAAGCATTATAGAAAACAACCCAGAAACAACAGAAACAATATATAAAACAACACATGAACAAAAAAGAGTGTAAAAAAATAAGTTAAAATTGTGTTGAAACATCGAAATAACAACGAAACAACCTAGAAACAACCAAGAAACACGTATAAATAACATTGAAACAATGGAAATAACATATAAAGCAATATAGGAACAAAAATAAAAAAACAAAAAAAAATATAAAAATAACTAAACAATATGCAGGAGCGTAAAAAAAGTAAAAAAATCAATCGGAAGCGTACATAAGTGAATGGAGCATAAACATTAATATTTTTTTCCAGAAAGTGGGGCAAGTGCGGCAATTTCTCTATAAAAATAGGATGATATTTGTATAATACATAATAAGTTTACCAAATGAGTAGTTAAACAAAATGAGAGCGAGTAAAGGTAAGGCATTGATAATGTTGATTTAATTTAATTTGTTCTTTGGAATTACTCAAAAAATAATAATTGCATCAGACAAAGTTAATCAAAAACTACTTCCATCTTTCATTAAAAAAAAAAAAAACAAAGGCGACATTTTTATATATGGAAATATCTCAAATACAAAATATGCCCCTTGTGGATGGCCGAGTTGGTGGAATAGGTAAGCCCGTGCCTTTATTCATGAGTTCAATTCCTACCTACCAACAATTTCACGATGTGGTTTACCTGGTTGACTTGCTTAGTGCGGGTTACCTGGCTCACGCGGTTTGCAAGCTATTGCGTCGAACTCCAAGGGTTTACTCGATACACACCCAAAAAAATCAAAAGAAAGTGATTTGATATGTACTTAAATAATGAAACAAATATTACATCAGACTGATTTGTCTTTGGTCCACCATTCCTGGCACTCAACACATTTTCCAGTCACCAAACCAAAGTTTCCTTTCTTTCAGATCGATGGAGATTTCATCAATTCCTGCAAAAACAAAGAAAAATAAAGGACGTAGAGCATGTGAAGTAAAGCACCCATTAGTTTATATTTGTAGTATACAAAAATTAATATCATGTTTCCATTTTGGAAGCCCTTCACTTTCTCCCTCACCCCTCCAACAGAAGAAAAAGCTTTAACATTACATGACAAATTCTACTGACGACTTTTCAAGATTATACCAAATAACGCATACAAACCAATGGAAAGCTACATTTCTTCAAGAGTGGTTAAGAAAATTAACTTGCTATTGTAAGAAAATGCCAATGTAAAGAAAGGCCAAAACAAATGGTAAGATTGCTGAACTAACAATGCCAGCATGATTTTGGCCGAGTTATGATTCTTCAACTGAACTCAACCATTTACCTAATGTCTTTTGTGCTACATAGATCTATTAGCAGATAGGTATTATAAGGGTAGAAAGATGTTAGCAAGTAAACAAAAGAAATTTTTTTCACCATATTTTGGTTCATATATGCATTTCACCATCTTCAATTTCTTCACATATAAAAAATCTTATCAAAGAAAGGCATGTCTCAGATAATCCTAGTATTTCACATATAAACCCCTATAATTGATGTAGAAAATTGTAGCAGAGAAATGTAAAAGAAAACAAAAATACAATTCAGAATAAACTTGTGGTGCATTTCTTTATGCCGATGAAATCCAGACTCTTAAATTTATGGGTTTACTTATTCACTGCATCTGTTGCAACTTGCAAACAGGACACACACAATTCAGTTTCTTAGACACATAATAAACTTGATATGTACATTCAGAGGCTTCTATAATTTTTAGTTTCTGCAATGCTAGAATGACCAGGAAACACTCATTGGCTACTGTTTAACAATTTCATTTCTAAGTTTACCTCTGCAAAAAGGATTGAGCAAATTTTTTTAAATAAATAAAACAATTTTTCTTCCTGAACAGAGATCTGATAATGAAAAACTAACTTATGAAGTACAAGATTATTCTATCACCACCATCATCACCACTAAAGTGCAAGGTAAGATTATAAAAATAACGGGATCAACCTTGTGCTTCACTGGTAGAGGCTTGTGTTGTTACGGTGATTAACCTGAGTTCAATCTCATGTAAGTGCGTGTGTTCCCTCCCCTATTTTCCTCCAATTGTACTAAAAAATAGATTATAAAAATGATAATTTGTTCCAGAAAGATAAGGTGACTTCAGCAAGGAAGTGTTCAGACTCAGGGTTAGCTCCAAAAACTCAATCCCTCTGCACACCCTCCGCACAAAGCGCCCATTTGATAACTTAACTTGACAAAACCCAAGCTTGCCATTTACTATGTGCTATTATCCAACAATGAAAACCAAAAACCACAGATACTCAATCCTTGTCCATACCAAGTGTGGCATTCATTGGGGTACCAAATAGACGACATCCAGCAGCAATGAGATGATCAACCATACTCTTCTCACGTGGGATATATATATGTCTACTAATAAACATCCTTTCACCTTCAGTCTCTTCCAAATCCACCCAAGTCATAGGTAGAAATCTCACCAACAGAAGCATGAAAAGTCCCTTACAAGAGTTCTCATATATGTATAATTCTCATAGAGAGGAGCAATCCAGGGAATGTATATCTTCATGTACGGATGTACCAACATCAATCGTAGCAAATCTGGGAGATATTTATGAACACCTCAAGCTACAATAATCACATTTATGATCAAAGTTCCACACATTAAAACATAATATATCAACATTAGATATTTACATAAAGCCGACTTCTTTCGACTGTATAATTTAGTTTGTTCTAGATATCCATGATTCAGTGAATTCTTAGTA
Organism: Rehmannia glutinosa; assembly: GCA_016081115.2. NCBI lineage: Eukaryota > Viridiplantae > Streptophyta > Magnoliopsida > Lamiales > Orobanchaceae > Rehmannia > Rehmannia glutinosa. Next base: position 199,485 of record JABTTQ020000085.1, on the reverse strand, counting down.
ATAGCCTTTTTAACTGGACATAAAGATTAAAGTTTTAATGCAGGTTCTTGTCAACTGCTTGGTGAAGCAGGGCACACCCATTAGGATGAATATTACTACTTTTCCTACATTTTATTTTGCCTCACTGGCTGTGCCAATAAGCTAATAAAAATCACCCCGTCCCAATTTTTCCCACATCTTAACCAAAAACCCTCACAGAAAAATGTCCCCCGAAAATACTAAACACATACTTGAGTATTAAACAATCTATCACATAAGAATCCCTTTAAAGTTTGAGTACTATTTACCGTATACATAAAAGAGATAATTATTATTTGCCACCCCAACTTTACCCTTTTTTATACTTCACAACCTAAACTTTGATTCGTAACACTTTGCACCCCTAACTATGAAAATAGTTACTTTTTGCAACCTTTGGACCATTTTACCCCTAGGCATATATTCTTTATAAACAATAGTTTTAGTTATCCCTTTAAACTCTAATTTGGGACAGATTGCTCCATAATGATAAATATATTGCATTATACAATACTCAAAAAGTTTTCACTCCCTAATCAATTTGTTTTTCGGGTTTTTCGAGAAATAAAAACCCGATTTTTCTGTAACTTGTTTTGTTCGTGGCATTGTTACACCTACTTAGATCCAGTCTCTATTCAGAGGTTTTAAATGGATCATGTCGGGTTTCAAATATAAACTCAACAAGACATACTTCAATCAAGATCTTATTTCAAGTATTTATCCGTATACAAATTGGGTCTTTAGACCAAAATGAAAATAGTCCATTACGACCATATCGGGCCCAACATGCTTCCGTAAAATTAATAAATCCCTTAAAATTCATACCTCTTTTGGCCAAATGAAGACCGGGTTAAGTGGTTCGCAACGCCACCATCGGAAAATTACGCCCCGATCGTTTGACGAATGCTCCTCACTGTTCAACCTCACCCTCGGGGAAGATGATCTCGCAAGTTATCCGACTCCTTCGTAAACTCAAAGACACGGCCTTGGTTCGTTTCTACTCCAGGCGTAAAAGTAATTCTTCAAAGGAATTGATCAATAGTACATCATGAACACATGTTGAACAAACAACCTTTATTTTATTAAGAACTTAAAGAAAAATTTATTACATTAGTAATCTCCTTTGGGAGGAGAATCTTTGGTTTAGCCTCTCATAAATTTGAGGCTTGCACTCGTAAATACATAAAACTTAAAACTAAAACACTCAAAATATTACAAATTTTCCACTCGTCATTTTATTGTAAGAAAACTAAGGAAAATGTTCGATGTCCTCGCCTTCCTTCAAATCCTCGCATTTTATAGAGGTAAGTCCACTTCAAAGGCGACTTCAAATTTGGCGATATATATGACGTCATCACACGTATATCCTACATTATCGCTTTCGCCACCGGTTTTCTTTTTTCTCCCGCGTGATTTCGGCCATGTGATGTTTGTCGGGAATCTTTTAAAAATTTGGTTTACGTGGTCCCCGAGATAACGCGTCTTGTGAGTCGGGCCCTTATCCTTTCCAAATTGCATGATCTTGTCGGTCGGGTTTGGGTCGAATCCTTTCCCAAACTCGGGTTCCTTTTGTTCGGGCATGCTTGACAGATCCTGGCCGACCCAACGGCCAACATGCGCCATGTTCTGACTTTCGGTAAGTTTCTTTGCTTGTCAGTAATCTTGTTTTCCCGGAGAATTCTTTCTTTTGGTCTCAAGAGTTCTTCCGCAAACCCCGTGGTTGATTCAACATCGAATTCAAAAGGAAAGATCCATTCGCCGACTTCGGAAGAACTTGAATGGATATTTGACTTTGTCCATTTCGATTAGACAAACCCAAAGACCCCATGCTCGCCTGGTAGAAGCTTCGTCTTGAAAAATGCTCCTACTAACACTCCTCCTTCTTCCTGAAGCGCTTTAATATATTTTAAAGCATTTCCATCCGGTTTTCTTAGCTTGATGAAATGAAAAGCTTCATTAAAGCCTTTCTTCGGGTTCAGGAGTCGCACCGATAAAATACAATTCCAAAATATCTCCTCTCGGCCAAGTGTGGATTATTGCCCAGTCTCGTAAATCGCTTCCCAATCCATTTCGGTAATTTTGAGATTTCTCGGGAATCCTGGTGACACGGTATAGATTGAAGCTAAAGCTCCAAAAGTATACCATTCCCTGTATTTCATTTGGATGACTTCCTGGTTTCATCCAAACTCGGGATACTTGCCTCGAGATATCAACCATTGTTTTCTCGGGTTAATACTTGTCTTGTAACTAGTTTCTCCCATTGCCTCCGATATACCCGCATAGGAGAAATCTTAATCTCATCGGTTTGAACCTTAGATTTGCTGTCTGTGGCCTAAGATTCAACTCTCCCTCTTTTACCCCAAAGTCTTTGGGTTGACTTGAAGACTCGGGTTGTGACACCTGAGCTTCAACATTCGCTTCGCTTTGTACACCTCGGGGGATGCATCACCCGCAACACTTGTGATTATGGTACTTGAATCCATAACCTCCGGTTAGAGCCCCGTACTCTCTCGGCCCCTTTTTGCACCGTAGAGATGCGGCTGGAAGAGAGGCCTTGCAGCGATCTAAGAACAATTGTCCTGAGCGAACCGGCATGCTCGTATTTGACTAAAACGGATTTCCTGGTCACTGTTGAAGTCGCCCAAAGAACTCTCGTGCATTGAGACATGGCGTCCCCAAAATCTCGCTTCTGCTCTCCAGGTTTTCCCGAGATGTCTTACTCGTTTAAGGACTTCATCAAAGAACGCGTCCTTCCATCTCGTGTCAAGAAATCGCAAGAATATTTTCATGAGATTTTATAATGACAATATCATAATCATAATATTGACATTCAAATTTTGCCATCTAAGTAATCGAGCCTTTTCTCGGTTTTGATTCAATTTTATTTTTCGTAAAAGCCTCGCACTTGAATTATCAATTTTAAAGTAAACTTCTTAGCCAAGAAAAATAACGGCCATTTTTTAAAAGCCTTTCTTCGATTGCAAAGAATTCTTTCTCGTTGATATGCCATCTGCTTGCTTCACCGGGTGTGAATAGACCGCTCAATATCTCGCATGGCACTTCTTCATTTGGTGTGACCTTAGTAAGAATCACCCTTCACCAATCATCACCGTATCTGTAAAGAATTAAATTCATCCTCGTCTTGGGAATCGCAAGTTTTGGAAGCTTTTACAAACTTTTTAAGTTGCTTAATTCCTTCTTGATGTTCATCTTCCCATTTGAATACTGCATCTTTTTTAAGTAATGGGCTAAACACCTTCATGTAGTATCTTTAGATTGTTAATAAACATTCCAACAAAATTAACAACTCCCTTAAAACTCAAGTCGTTTCTTGTCTTTTAGTGTATCCGAAATCTCGATCTTTTCCACAATATGATTCTCGTAGAATAATTCCAGATTCATCGATTTCAATTCCGAGGAATTCAATCTGTCTTGTTGCGATTACGCCTTTCTTTCCGAAAGCACTAATCCTTTTGTGACAAACATCCAAAATATTTCCAAATGTTTGAGATGCTCATTCATGTTATTTGATGCAATTAGAATGTCGTCGATATATACGAACACGAAATCGAAATAATCTTTGAAAAGATTATCCATCTTTCTTTGATATATCCTGGTGCGTTAGCCAATCCCATGTGCATCACGTTCCAAATATAGTGTCCCCGTGGTGTAGAAAAAGTCAGAAACTTCTTCTTTCTTCTTCCTCCATCTTAACTGGTAGAATCCGGACTTGCGGTCGAACTTTGAGAATATCTTGGCACCTTTGATACGCTTAACTTGGATGTTCTCTCGCTTGGGATATAGTATCCGTCGAACTCCAAAATGTTATTAATTCCTTTGTAATTAATAATGTCTTCGCTTTCCTCTTTTGATTTCTCCATGGTTTCGACTAAGAACCCTGGATCTGTTTGATGGAGAAACTCTTGGTGAAATTAACTTAAGGTCAAGATGTTCCTTAAGTATCTTCTCGCATATCCTCACGATCCTCCCCCTGTTCATAAGGATTGGTTTGAATCTTACGAACTCGTACTCTTTCCAGGTTTAACATTTAAGGAAGCTTTAAGCTCGTTTATCCCACCAAGCCAAAGGATCTTCATTGTAATTCCTTTGGATCTTCTTCTTAATATCCTCGAGTGATATTTGTTCCTCTATGGTTACATCACTCTGTCGATTCTCCATTGACTCATCCATAATTCTCGCAACGGCTTCCGAGTTACTCGTTCTTCTCCTTGTACCACTGAATGAATACAAATTATTATCCCATATCTTCCGATCCTTCGGATGGAACCAAATTGTCTATAGGATAATAAAGCTTCACCAAATTTCCTTCGATCCGCCATTTTGGATTGCGAAGTTTGGCTTCATCACCACGCTTGTCTGCGAAAATTAATGGGCATTTTTCTCAAAATGCTTCCAGCCTCTGACAATAATCTTATGATCACATAAGGTTGTGAAAATAAGTCTTCTCGCTCGTTCTCTTGTGTGAACCGCTTGAATGTTTGTAGGAAATTGTTTCCCGTGAAGAAAATATCTCGCACTGTATCATGGAAATAGATTGGTGGCGTCTTTACTTTGTACCATGGGTCTTGCCCGCTCCTCCGATCATTATTTCTCGCTTGTTTAATTCCCCCGTTAAGGATAAGAATCCTTTTAGAGAAATCTCTTCCTGCAATAGCCGGTAAATCTTCTCCAATTTCTTTAGGAAAAACATCCGACTTTGCAGTACATATTTCGGCACTTGAATCAATATAGCCGCGAAATATACTTCACCTTGTATTCAGATATAACATTCCAATAGAAATGTATATGGAGAATGGACTAGTGGTCATCTCGATTCTATATCTTTTATTAGCCACTGTGAACTCCATTCCGTTTTGTAATCTTTCCCAAGGTTTATGCTCCTCAAGAAATTCAATTCCCGGATTAATTGTTCTCGATCTTTCCCAACTCCCGTGATAGTAAGCTCAATTTCTCCTATCTTCGGTTTCTCGATACCTTCCAACGATTGGTTGTTGGAGATAATATAGAACATCACAAGAAAAAATGTTATCCTTTTGAGTGATGTCGAATATTAGTTCAACCTCTCGCCATCCTTCTCGACATTTCACTCTCCTGCTGTTTTAAAAACATCGGGGATACACTGAATCGTACTTGGTCTCCTTTCTTCCCAACGGCCGCTACTCTCACCATTCTCGTCTTGCTGGAAAGACATCCTTCTAGGCTCAACTCTGAGACTCCGACTTTTGTTGAAGACTGGTTGATCTTAAATTATCATATCAATCTCCTTAATAGTTGGAGATTCAATGATTTCTGGTAACACCACCCTGGCAAAGTCCTCAAAGATTCTTGGGACTTCAATAAATTCCTTTCTCAAGAATACTTGAATGATGGGTATTCGAGAGAGCATAGAAATCTTGTATGTGATCGAGTAAGGCTGTTTCCTTCTTTCATCAAATCGACTCTTTTGAAATCTTGATGAAGGGTTAGGACTCTTCTTCCAAATTGTATGCAATTCTAGGATAGACATTAAATGCCAATTTCCTGCATACAAATTTCTGTAATCGCTCCAAGGCATGAATCCTCGAGATGCGAGATTCGCTTGTCAAAGACAATGAAGATTAAGAGGCGAATCTATTCCTTCTTTGAATGTTGCTTTAATAATTACTCTTATGGCTCCGATATGAATCCATGAGAGTGTATTTGCAACTTCTCTTTTAACTTTGCTTTTGATCTCTTGTATTTCTCTAATAGGGACCAACGCATCTCGATCGTTCTTGGTAAACTCCATCGAATAGCAAATTCTCCTAAGTTGTTACCTCGTGGATAATTTGGTGTTTTTCATTAAAACCCAATTTTATCCAATGCTTTTTCCATAGCTCCAATTGTAAATCCATCATGACTTGAAGCTTTGGATCTTCCTCATGATTCTCATAAGAGTTTTATGAGAAACCGTTGTGTGAGAGAGGAATCCCGACATATCCTCCCCGATGTCTCGTCAAGAATTTCTTCTTCACTGATTCGAGTGAGTCACTTCCATCATCGAAATAGATCTCTTCTTCATAGATGCTTTCATCCGAGGGAATATCCTCAAATTGATACACCAGTATTAAATCCTCGATAATAGAACTGCCTTCTTCGATTTCCTGTGGCCTCGAATCGTCTCGACTCCTTTTTTGATTGCCTGGGCAATCCGCTGAGATATGCCCTCTTTCTCCGCATGTCCAAGAATTACAGCCTTTGAAACTTTCTTTAGCTCTAGTGTGAGCACGCCCGAAAGTTCTTCTCCCCGGATTTCTTTGTACTTGCTTGATTAGAACCCTCGATGATGAGGCTCTACTCCTCTGTTTGGTCTTTGTCTTTGTCCCGATTTATAACTTCGGGCTTTTGTTTTTGACTAACCTTCTAGGTCTCCATGAAGACCTCGCTTCTTTTGTTGTTGCTTCCTCGGCGGTATGGATGGCTTCTCTCCTTCTTCTTCTTCAGGCGCTTGTTTGACCTCCTCCCACAATCTGGGGATATCATTATCCACGCAACATAGAGGAACCGCTTTGTTAATTCCTCTTAATCTCTTGTAATTCTGTGCAGAGTCGCTTGATAGCACCATTCGGATAACTCGCCTTTAGGAAAGACATTTTTCGCCACGCTTTCTACTTCACTCCACCTCAGATTCCCCGATAAGCATTTCTCTCCGGGGACTCGGGATCTTGCAAAGAATAGTCATGCGGCTTCCTTTTCTTCAATCTTGATTTCCACCGATTCGCGAACAACTTGATATATTCATCAATATGACAAATATCCAAGAACTCAAATTTATAGAGGGCTTGTTTATATTTCTTTTTTTTTCATCCTCTAATCCTCGAAATAACCCATGCCGATGAATCGATTTTGAATAGTTTTGTCATACCATCGACAATTCCTTTAAGTGATTCCGATGTGACCGAACTTTTCGTACTAGCAGATCGGTCATATCCAGCAATTTTCACCGATCCTTCAAGACTCATTTCAAGGAGTAAAATGAATGAATCCTTTGTAAGATCGAGGTTCTCACGTTGAAATTCTCATAGTGAAGCCCATTCATCAATGAGAACTTCTTCTGCTTTTAAAATCTGGGATGTCCAGTTTAACATCAACCCATACGGATGTATTGGGTCGAGGTGCGATATTCCATAAGGCGTCGATATACATTCGCCTTCCGGTAGGTTGTCAGTTCCCGCAAGAGGTTTCGACCTCCTGTCCCTCGAAAGTGGATCACCCTACGTGAAATCCCAAAGATGTGGCATCCTCTCGTCCCGAGATCCATGATGTGAACCCGCATTTCTTCGACGTTAGGATTAATCGTGGTGGCGGTGGTGGAGGAATTGGTCTACCTTGTGGGTCATAAACCAAAGCCGATTCTCACTGCGTTCATCTTTAAATCTACAATACCTAATCCCGCAGGATTCTCGCCAGTCATGTAGATCTTTAAGATTCATCTTTTCAATATCCATCTTTTTTAATTTTTGATGGATTTTCCTTTGATTAAAGCGAGCTTTTCCTCATCTCATCATCTTTCGTATAACTTCTGGTTGGTTTCCTTTTTGGTGTAAATAGGGTACCGCCCCAAAATCAATACGTTTCCTTCCTCCGATGAACTCGGCCCTCCTCCGTGTTCTTGACTGTTTCAATATCATGAAGGAGTTCAAGAGTTTCCTTCGATATTTCACCATCGTCTCCATTTGTTCTCGATCTCGGCGAACTTGTCTTTGGTAGATGAATATGGCGGTTGCCATAATTCACTCGCACCGCCTTCTCGATTTCTCTAAGATCTTCTGGAGATCTTAGATTTGTCTGGGAAGTATCTCGTTCCACTCGGTACTCCATCGGAATCATTGTTCGATGGGAATTTTCATGAACCGCTTCTTGAAGGTTCATCAGTGAACATATAGTGGTCCGGGTTAAGCATCCGAATCGCTTATAATATTCTCGCCGCATTTTGCATTGCGCTTTCTTGGTTTCCCGTCGCTCCTCGCCGCTTTTTTTCTTCATGTTGGTATTCCCATATGAAACCTGGTCAGTGTTCTTGTGCATACATCGTCAATATTTGACGATATGTCTGTAAGGGGGTACATCTCGGACATCGGTCCGGATCCATAATCTCGAGTAATTTCTCCTCACCAATTGTTAATTACATAAATATAATAAATTTAACTAAAAGTTCTTAATAAACCTAGTTCGATACCATTTTCGAGATCGCAAGACCATGAGGAGTAACCATAGGAAATGCACAAGATTTATCGTCCAGGTTGCAAAAGTCAACAACTTTAAAGTTTAGAGGTAAACCGCAATTCAAAACTTTCATAAGTCCAGGGGTAAATTTGGAATTTTAACCAAAGTGCAAAATTTTGTAAAGTTCAGGGTTGCAAACCGTAACGTTTTAAAGCTCGTGGCAAAGTGTAAAAACTCAGTATAGTTGGGGGTGTTAACAATATTTATCCCTACATAAAAAGGTTGCACGAAAATCTAATATTATTCCGAAAATTTCCAAATAAACCCACAAACAAAAGCCACTTGAAATACTAAATGCACCCATATGCAGAATAAATACATACACATAAGTCTCCATATACAACCGAAAAGGAAAATGAAAAAGAAAAAAATAACCTGTTATTAAGAAGTATGAAGGAGGGTCGTGCGCATCCTCGTCCAACTTTTCTTATTCCTTTTCCCATGCTAAAGTATTTAATATTTAAGCAACTTGGAGAAACACTCACATGTATACATGTACGTAAACTCGTATATAGAAATCCATGTGAACAGATAAGACAAACAACATATCACTTGTATCGGTTTGAATGACTCGCATTTCAAGTGAATTTTTTGTCGAATGTAATAAATTTAATGATACATTAAATAAAGAAGTAATACAAATAAAAGCAAACACAACAAAAAGACTATTGGTTCTTTCAAGTCAATGCTAAAATAAATAAAGTTTTCATTTTTAGTGTAACTCGACATGGAAAAAATATTCATAAAGGATCAATTAGAGTTTCTAATCCAATAAAATAAGTTTCATTTCATATTGACTCCATTAAAGACATTCTTTATACAAACTTGAATTATGTTTTCATTTACTTGTAAGCTTCACAAAAAGCAAACTAAAGCAAATTATCTGGACAAAATTTGGCCACCTTGTGATACAAAATATTTTAATATTGTTAATAAAACCTTAGAGGAAGCATTAGATTTAATCTCTAAGTATTGAGATTAAAAAGAAAGTTGAAGATAAAACAAGTCCGTGTGCACAATGGAAAAAAAAGAATTATTTGTAGGTAGTCCAAAAATCTAGCCCCTCCCATAAGAACAGAGAATTTGAAAAAGCTGACAAAAGATTATCACATATTAATAGTCATGGTAGATGATTAACGGACATCATTTCGTAGAAATAAGGGAACATTCATAAATAAAATATATGTAGAGAAAGAAATAGCACCAGGCTTGAGTTGAATGAATCTCTTGAACTCAACACCCCGAATAGACTTCTTGTGCTTTGATTCCCTTAGTCCCTCACCCACCGCAACAACGGCGTTATTAATCCCATAAAAATCAATCCTAATCTACAGGGGTAAACTTTGAAATCGAAATTATATGTAGAAAAAGATATAGAAAGCATACCATCGAGCTTGGTTGAATGAATCTTTTGACGAACTCAACACCCGAATGGACTCGAATATCTCATCTTATGCTCCAATTCACTCGCTCTCACCAACCTCTGCAAAGAAATAAGCAATCCTAATCTAGGGGTAGATTTTGAAACCGAAATTTTGTAAATTGATTCCCTTTCGTAAACTTTTCCTTATGTAGATTCACATAATCTTATCCCATTTAGAGAGAGAACAAAGAAATCTCGTGACTTTTGAGATTCTTTTTCTATCGTGAGAAATCGATCGAGGAGAGATAATCTTGTGAATCAGAAATGGCGTTTCGTGTTTTTGATAGTCTACAATTTTATAAATTACCAAATTACCATTAGAAATTAAAAAATCAAGGTTAGTTTACTTAACCAAAATTTCTCAGAAATTTTCAGACTTTTAAGGTAGAGTAGATAGATAGATAGATAGATTTGCTTATACTTTCGCCTCTTATTTCTGTTCCAGTTTTTGACTTAAGCATCGGAGAAGGTACACCAGAGCACCCTTCCGGCCCCCCTTTTGTGCATGCAGGTTTCGTGAAGGAGTTCGGTCGGAAAGCTAGTTCGCGGGAAAGGAGTATTTTAGGAGCAACCGCCAATATTATATTATTCAATCATTACATCAACACCAATATATATTATTCGATTAATATATTGCTATGAATATTTATTATCTTCCTTTTACAATAAAATGTATTATATAATTAGCAAACCTTAGCCGCTTTCTTCCTCCTATCTTATTCCATGATCCTCCTACCATGGGAGGAGGGGGAAGCAAATAAGCAATATTATTTTTCTTATTTATTTTAATTGTTTGTCTCGTTTAGTTATTGAGTCTCCCCCAACCCCATGTGAGTCCATGGCCCTTAATAAGTTGGAGTTCATTCCTCTTAATAAGTGGTGTTTGTCCCACATGGTGATATTTCGTTCAAAAAGTTTTGTCATTCTGTCGTTTCTCAATTTCATATTGTAGGCATTTTGTGTAGAGCTGTCGATACGGGTCGGCGGGGCGGGCTGGCCCAAAACCCGCCAAAACCCACCATTTGGCGGGGCGGGGCGGGCTAGCCCATCAAAGTGGTGGGCTGAGAAAATCTCAACCCAAACCCAACCCACCTTGGGCCGCGGGTTGGGCGGGCCGACCCACACATAACAAAGTTTACTTTCTAGTTCTATTAATCCTTTTAAAAAAAAAGGTGTGTAATTAATAATTTATATACCAGTAATTATTAAGGGACCTAAATTCTGTATTTTTTACTATTAAATGCTTTGCTGACCTGACTTGCATGATTATAACTAGAATACTTTTAAACAAATAATTTAAGAAGTCTTGTTCTGTAAGGAGCCTAAATAAATTGTCAGGCTAAATTTCCAAAGGTTGAATAAAATATATTCAATATATATGTTTAGATGTTCAGATAAGTTGGCAAAATTAACTTCAGCTACTTACAAAGGTTAAATAAATATTCTTCCTCCTTTAAGTGTAAACGTTTTACAATTTATAGTTTGTGAATATTCATCCTATAAATCAAAAGCTGGTTAGATTATCCAATCGTCAATTGTTAGTTGTAAGGATGGATCTGATGAAGAACATAGATTTAGTCGAATGGTGTTGCTGGAAATTTGTTTAATTAAATTATAATTTGATATTTTTCGGGAGCAAAAGTTTGAGGTGTGGAGTGTGAGCTGGCTTTAGTTGCTAGCATCATTAGTTGTGCACAGATCATTCAATTATCCATACCTATAGAAATAATTGCTTGTACATCCCGTTTTACCTTGGCAAGCAGCAAATGAGGAGCCGAGTTGTTGTCCTCAGGCATAGTCAGGCGTAAGCCTGGAAGCTGAGTTATCAAAAAAAAAAAAAAAAGAAATAATTGCTTGTTCTAATAATAAGTTGTGGACCGCGGGTCCTCAGGCATAGTCAGGCGTAAGCCTGGAAGCTGAGTTATCAAAAAAAAAAAAAAAAAGAAATAATTGCTTGTTCTAATAATAAGTTGTGGACCGCGGGTTGGCCCGCCCCGCTGCGGGCTAACCCGCCTCAACCCACGACCCAAATGGGCTGGCCCGTTTTAGGCCCGCCTTTGCCGACCCCTAAATTCCCAACCCACCCCTCTACCTTCTACGGGCAAGTACAAGGGCTAACCCGACGGGCTTGACTGTTTTGACAAATTTAATTTTGTGTAGAAGATTTCGAGATAACCCATTGCGAAAAATTACTTGATTTGGGTTCGTGATTTGTCCAACGTATTCAATTTCCTAATTAATTCTACAATCTTATATGGGTTTAGAATATTTCTATGTTTCTTACTGATTTTGTAGGTCTTGCATTTGATCTTTGTTATTAGTTGTTGTAGACAAATTAAATTTGCACCAATCAAATGGTGACACATGTGAAATTCTATATTAAATATCAATTTTATAATTTCTATTTATATTTGGGGATTTAATCAAATTTGATTCCTAATTTAAATAGTTAATTTATTGATATTTTCAATATATATTTATTGGCCAATTAAAGAATGTCAAATGTCAAATTCTTATTGATCAAGATTATCTTGATTAATTAATTATTTCTTTTGATAATTATCACAATTTGTGATTAAAGAAATAATATTAAATCTTGAAGGACCAATCAAATTAGAGTCCTCGCCATGTGAGTTATCCAAGAACCCCTCTCCAACAACTATAAATAGGGGTCATTCTCAAGGAATTAAATCACAATTCAAAGAGAAGAAATCCAATCAAGAAGGCGGTGGAGGAAATTCTCTCAAGTCAAGAAGAACAAATTCAAGGAGATCCACGGTGTTCAAGGCGTTCATCGCGGAGTCCACTCAAATCACGGCGTTTGATTCGGGATCAAGCTTTCAAGCCCTTGAGTTAACGTTATTGAAGTCAAATCCATCTTGGAGGAAGATCAAAAGGTCAATTTCACCAAGAAGTTCATATATTGAACTCAAATATCATCATATATATACGTTTGATTCGAGATCAAGCCGCCAAGCCCTCGAATTAACGTTATTGAAGTTCAAATTCAAGTTTGGAGAAGATCAAATTGAAGAGTTCAACTCCAAACTCTCAAATCTCGGATATTTTTCTTGGAGAAAAGAATCAGAGGAGAAATAGGATTGTAACCTATATATTTTTATTTTGATTCACATATATTTAATTTGTACGCTTTTTCTTGTTTGTTATTTCGCAGACAATAAAAATTTGTGTTACAAATTTTTGGCACGCCCAGTGGGATAATCTCTACCTCTCATCTCTTTTCCTCAACAAATCTTGAAGTATCACGATGGCTACCCGCAAAACCACATCAACAAAAGCTGCTTCTTCAAACTCTTCAGTTGACACAAGTAAAAGTGTTGGTATCACTACAAGGAGTATGTCCAAGAAGCCGAGTACATCCTTTGAGAAGACTCCAAGGTCGAGCTAAAGCAAATCTAACTCATCTCGAAGATGATGGAGACTTAAGAGATGATGCTTCATCCCCAATCTCCCGCCGACATCAAGTTGCTAAAACATTTCACCCGCTTATGATGACGAATGCTACATCACTTAAAGAACAAATCGCAAGTTTGACGCCCGTTGATGGACTCGCCAATCATGTCAAAGAACAAGACTCGCAAATTGCAAAGTCGATGAACAAAATAGATGGTGTTGATACAAGCCGTGCGATGGGCAAGCAAGTTGAAACACATGAGGAGGTCGAGACATCCATGAAGCAACGACCAAATGAAAAAGAGAAGTCTCCGGAAAATGAGTTGCAAGTCTCGTCCTCGATGGGCTGATTTGAGTCGACCAACTTAAGGAGTTCATTATGGGACTATTAAGACAAGTTCGATGGAAGTTCCAAGTCGTCATGACTTATGCCAAGCCATATACGCAAAGGATTGACAACTTGAAGATGCCCGTTGGTTACCAACCTCCAAATTCCAACAATTTGACGGCAAGAGGCAACCCAAAACAAAGATGTGGCTCACTTTGTCGAAACGTGCAATGATGTCGGGACTTATGGAGATCGCCTCATAAAACATTCGTCCGATCCTCAAGGGCAACGCATTCGATTGGTATATTGACTTGAAAGCAAACTCGATTGATAGTTGGGAGCAATTAGAGCAGAGTTTCTCAACCGATTTTACAAAGACTCGGCGGACGGTTAGCATGATCGAGCTTACAAATACTGTCAGTGGAAGGAAGAACTCGCTATCGACTACATCAATCGTTGGAGGAATTTGAGCCTCAATTGTAAAGACCGTTGTGAAGCTTGGCTATTGAGATGTGCATCCAAGAATGCATTGGGGCCTCCGATACATCCTTCGAGGGGATCCAACCAAGACATTTGAAGAGTTGGCTACTCGGGCTCATGATATGGAGTTAAGCATGGCCGCAAGTGGAGTTGAAGGACCACCCATCCAAGAGCCTCAAAAACCCAAAGAACGATATGAAGCCAAGAAAGGGGGAAAGTTCTCTTCTAAATCTCCAAGCAAAGAATCCATGGCGCTTAACACAACACCTATCAAGTTCAAAGGCAAAATGTGAAGACTAATGAGAAGAAAGACACTCCTCAAGAGAGAGAGCAAAGAAAGTTGACTCTGAGGAAAATGCAAGCAAAACAATACCCGTTCCTCGACTCTGATGTCTCTGCAATATTTGATGATCTACTTAAAGCAAACCTCATTGAGTTGCCCGAAATGAAGCGTCCCGACGAAGCTGGCAGAGTTGATGACTCGGCACCGCAAGTACCATCGTTTGGTAGACATCCAATTCACGATTGTTTTGTATTCAAAGACAAAGTCATGCGCTTAGCTCGCCAAGGAAAGATATCGCCGAGGAAGATAACGCAACTAGCAATGTTATTACCAAAGACATCCGGATCCATGGATGATGGCAATGTTGCATGCAACGTGATTTAATGAGCAACATATTTCACCTGGTGAAACGTGTTTGTTTGAAAAGGAAGTTGACAATATTATCAAGATTGTGTTTCAACAATGACTTTCACCGACGAAGACTTGTTGCTTAGTTCCAAACCCCATAACAGCCGTTGTTCGTGACCGGCTATACTCGCGAGCAAAAGGTGAATAGGATTTTGATTGATGGAGGCTCAAATAAATATCTTATCATCGCACATTGAAAGAGTTAGAAATTCCCATGGATGAACTCGCAAATAGTCGTTTGATGATCCAAGGCTTCAAATCGAGGGGGCAAAGGGCTCTCGGCATCATAAGATTGAAATTGTTGATGGGCGAAATGGCCTCAATCGCACTGTTTCATGTCATGTAGACTAAAACTTCTTACAATATGCTTCCTCGGATGTCCTCGCTACATGAAAATGGGGTGGTTCCTTCTACTTGGCATCAATGCTTCAAGTATTGTAGAGACGGTGTGGTAAAGAAAGTTCTTGAAGATGATAAACCTTTCACCGAGGCAGAGTCACATTTTGTCGATGCCAAGTACTACTTCAAGACATTAAGGCAATGAAGGCTAAAGAAAATCCATCTAAGCCACAAGATGATGAAGCTAAAGAGGGCAAAATTGAGAGTACTTCGCAAGTCACGATGACAATGGACCTTTGGAAGGATTGGTATTGCTTTTAACAAAACTCGATGATAAGAAACCATCTCCGCAACCACTCGAAAAGTTTGTCCGCCCAAAAGAGGGACTGATCGA
This sequence comes from Rehmannia glutinosa, assembly GCA_016081115.2. Classification (NCBI taxonomy): domain Eukaryota; kingdom Viridiplantae; phylum Streptophyta; class Magnoliopsida; order Lamiales; family Orobanchaceae; genus Rehmannia; species Rehmannia glutinosa. Next base: position 184,133 of record JABTTQ020000085.1, on the reverse strand, counting down.
ACACGGAGAAGGGCTCCAAAATGCGAAATGTTTTGATCCAAAAGCTTATGATCTTCTTGTCAAAGCCGGATATGATCCGCAAGAAAATTCTACTGGGAAGCTCCTTCAAGCTACGAATACGAAAAGATGTCAAAAGAAAGGGATACCCAAGCGGCTACGATAATCTGTAGGGGGTGAATAGATTATCTCCATCTTTTCGATTTCGCCCTCTTTTTATAATCGAATGCTTAAACACAATAATAAAGGTACGGAATGTAAACAACACACGCCGATTTAAAGAGGTTCAACCCACCTGTTGGCCTAATCCTCTACCACCCCAAGATATCCTGGATGGATTTCAAAGAAAAAGAATTTTATTAATTACCAAAATTAATACAAATTCAACTTACAACACCTTGGAAGAGCACCACACTCTTTTTCAACACCACCTTTGAGATTACCACAATCTCTTCTTGAAGATTACCACAATCTCCAACGGCACTTGTGAAGATTACCACAATCTTCAACCTCAAGAATACCAAATTCTTCAACACCTCAATTAGAGATCACCACAATCTTCTTTATCACCTAGATCATCCAAGTGTGTTCTTACCACAAGAGCACTCACAAGGATATCTTGTGTTTGAATGATAACCAAAAATCAAGATTACAACTCATAATGAATAATACACTTTGAAAGTGCAAAGTGTAATCAAGAATAACTTTAGACCTCAAAGATGTGAAAGTGATAAGCTAGGCAAATTTACAACAAGAATAATAACAATGAAAGACCAAGTATTTGCTTGAAGTGTATCTTGTTGTGTTGATCTTAATTGTTGTCTTGGTTGCTCCAAAACTTCCTCTATTTATAGGAGATGATTGATCAAGCATAGTCCTCTTCGGGATTGAAAATCTACGAAAAATACAATTAAAATCAAGAATATAGTCAAGTAGAAATCAATCCCACAATTTAAGGAAATGTGTCTGTGTCAAACGGTCATATTTTTGTCATTAATACACAGGCGCACCTGCCGCACGTAAATAAGAGAATTAAGAACACTTTGAAAATTTCAACAGGCGACCGGCCGACATAGCTTCACCGGTCGACCCTGCTTCAACCGGTCCCCCAAGTGTAAAAATGGAGGGTTTGAAGTTCTGTTTTAAAACCAACTTGCAGTGCCAGTACGGCCGACTGGCGACGGCCGACCGACCGGCCAACGCCCGCAGGGCCCGGCCGACTGCCGATTTTACTTCCGTCTCATTTTCTCGTTTCAAAATCATCTTCGTGTCACGGGTTGCCCTATAGGGTGATCGGTCGACCACCCGCAAAATGTTGTCCAATTTTTGTCGAAAATAAAACTCAAGAAATACTCCGAAAATTCAAGAAAAACATTTTAAACCAATCGGGAGTATTTAGACAACATTTAGAAATCTTGTTATAGGAGTAAAAACCCATTGATATAAAATTATTAAAAGTGTTGTCCATTATTATCAAAAATAAACTTGAGGAAATACTCCTAAAATATTAAAACCATTTTAAATCATTTAGGAGTATTTGGACAACCTTTATAAACATTGTTTTGGTGACAAAATAAAATCATCAAAATTAAGATAAAAACAAGATCAAACAATCTCCCCTTTTTGATGATTACAAACCAAAACAATTTTAACACGTAACTAAGAGAGCGATTTAGAAATGATTTTCCTGAAAAACATTTGAACGTTTGGAAGCAACCAAAATTTCCAAAGATATTAAAGAACAACCAAGTAGGGAGTAAATATATTCAATAATAAGCATAAGCTCCCCTATCAACATGCATATCAAGAATAATGTAAAAGCAATTTTCCATAAGCTAAAAGCTTTAGCTTTTACAATTTGTTCAAGAGCTTATAAGCTCCCCTGCCTGAAAACATCATTAAACAATTATATAAGTCCATCAAGCAACAATTGGACTAAGAACAAATCACAACTTATGGCTTTTATGAGCCATAGCTTATAGCTTTTATGACAAGCTTTTATTAGCTTCTTTGAGCTAATGAGCCAATATCTTGTTTCTCCCCTTTGGAATCATCAAAAGAATATTAGGATGATAAAAACATCATACAAATATATCAAAGTCTTGCAAAACGAGACGGTTTATCAACCATCGAGCATTTTATACATTAAGTCCAAGGAAAATTGGAGAGTTGTAACATAATAGATCCATAAGCTCATTAGTTAGCTAAAAACATGATTTCAAAAAGATTTTAAGACATTTTGAAGCAAGAGAATCATGTAGAAGTAGAAAGTTTCATTGCGACATTTCATCGAACACCTTGTGTGCGAGAAAAATAAAAGAGGTTGTATATAGTCCTTGTAAAGGTTTCAAGCCAAAAATTTTCATATCATCAATCAACCTCATTCCAAAGCTCAATAAGATCATATGCAACATATGCAACATTTGTTTATCAAATAAGAGACTCAACAAAGTAGATTCTCAAGGGTTCAACCCAATTGAGATACTATAAGCTAAGAAGGATCAAGGCATTACAAATGTCAAACGTTAGAGCATCCATCAAGTAATATACGTCATGCCTTAAACAATACATGTATCAAATGTCCCAACATATCCAACTAAGCATAATGATCAAAGCATTAAGAGAAGCACTTTTACCATCAAGTACTTTATACCAATTTTCAAACCATGCCATATAAGAGTATTTTTACCATCAAATACTCCATCAAAATCATGATCATCCACAAGTCATTATCAACTTGCAATTTTAACCCTTTTAAGAAAAACAAGCAAATATCATTAGTACAAATGAGTTTTACAAAAGGTTCATAAAAATACAAAGCATCATTAATGAAAATGCTTTAGAAAGTAAAGGGGGTGGGGACATCATTCCTCATCCGAGGAGAAGCAAGATCCGGAATAAAGTCCTTGATGAATTTCTTCAACTTCCCGATAGACTTTTGCATTTTGGAGGTCTTTTGCTCCAAAGCCTCATACCTCGTCTCATGAAAAGCCCTCATCTCATCAAATTCGGCTTGAGTATACCTCCTGGCGGTTGAGCACCTAGATTACCCTCCGGATTGCTCGGTTCGCTTCTTTCGCCAATCTTGCGGCCTCGGCGTCATCAAAGTAGTCATTAGGATCGGGGGACTCTTGACCTTTTCCTCTAGCCATTTTAGTTGGTCTGATGTCCATATTCTTGCTTTAAGATCGTGACCATTTGGGAGATGTTATCAATGTCGAAGTCATTTTGAAATACTTCCGAGTTACACTCCGACGAAGGTAGTCCCGATTGAATAAGAAGTTTACAAATCCAATTACCCATAACTAACTTCTTATTACCTCGAAAGTGATGGACTCGATTAGGCATTGAATAAGTATGGCACCAAAGTTAAGTGGTTCCCTCCTAGCAATCTTATAAGTCAAAAAGTAATCCATGTTGCTGGCATCTTTCCCGACTTACCACAAATGCATATGAGACAACGACCGACAAAATATGATGCTCGAGTGTCATTGCCAACAAAGAATACTTTGGCCATACTCCCAAATACGTCTTCACTTCTTTCATTGACACCCCAACATTTCATCATTCCAGTCCCACAAGAGAAGTAATCCCAACCACCTTCTCTAACACGTAAAAAGCCAAAATATCATTGGGAGTCCATCTAAAATGACGACCCCTTATAAGTGAATTTACTATAGGTTTCCTTTCAACATCATATACGACCCACATATTGGCATAAAAGAGTTGGATAATATCATCATCATACAAAACACAAGCATGTTCCCATAAATACATCCAACCTTGTTCTCAAAAATCCTCTTATATAGTAGGATACTCATTTGTAAATGAACTAAAACGACACATTTTAGTCCGAGCAATAGATTTTCCTCCCATTCCCGAATCCTCATAATACCATTCCGCATACTTATTGATGAAATTAAGAACATTGTGGGAATTAGGAGCTTGAGTAACAAAAGATTTTTACCTTTCGCCCAACGGCAATTTTGGAGCGAAATTGTTCCGCGGAGCTCGGTAATTTGGGCCCTAGAGAGAATGGGATTTTGAACATCATCACCTTCGAGCCACGTTTCTTTGAGCGGCTCGAATATCCCTTTGTTCGGCTTCCTCTTGCCGATTTCTCAAGAACCCTCTCCCGCCCCTTCTACGCTTGGAGATGGGATTTCGACCGTAGAATTTCTAGGAGGAGCCATATATATGTAAGATTCTTGTGAAAATAAGAAGATTAGCAACAAGAATCGTGAAAAATGATGAAGAATTGAAGATTTTGAAGAAAGGGGATGAATTTTCGCTCAACAAGGGTTTTGAGAAATATGGTGCGTCTGTTTAAGAACTGAAGACAGAACGTTTTAAGCTGTAAAAATAGCCTGGGCGACCGGTCGAGGTAGGGGGCGACCGGTCGACCTTTGACCGTCCCAGGTAATTTTTTCTTTTCCCAGAGTTTTTCAAAATTCAATTTTTCACCCCAAAAGTTTTAAAACTTTGCAAAAAGATAATCTTGGACTATATCCAACAAAAATGGGTTTTGGGAAAACATATATTCGAGAAAATCGAGACTTAACAAGTAGTGCCCTTTTAAGAGAATATTTGCAAAAACATTTAGGGGCACTTAAGGGGTTAAAATGAAATATCTTGAAAGATGTGTGCATAAGCATAATATCGAGTCCTAAGAAAAATACGAGTGAACGTACCTCGATAGTTTAAGAAACTTGATGACGTAAAAGCCAATGAGTATGAGATATGTATCCTACACAATTCTTAGACAAAATTTGCACAAAAACACAAGTGTAGGCAAGTAATAGGAGATATCAAAAAAGAGCTTATGCCATAAGATTTCATAAGAGAAAACAAGCCACATAAGTCTAATTAAATGCTCAAGAGTTTTAGAAAATCATGCAAGGTCTTCTTTTAAAAAAATTTGAAACTCACAAATATATAAAAGACCTACATTAAAAATAAATACTTGAAGACTCATTTTGCAATTAAGACACAATTTAAAAACATGCATAGAATTAAAATAAAATGCATATATAAATGGGAGATACGGTTTACCAATTTCGCCGTTTCCATGGTTGTGTCTTTCCCATTGTTGATGATATCTTCCCATGAGAAGTCACTTTGTTGATAATGACTTCTTTGATTACTCCATTTCCAAGGTTTGTTACCTTCCGTTGTTGATGGTCTCTTCTTCTTTGAGAATCATCTTGTTGATGATGTCTTTGCCATTTCCAAGGATTATGTTCTTCCCATTTTGATTATATCCTCTTCTTGAAAATTGGCTTTGTCGAAAATAGTTTCTCCTTCTTTGATCAAATGAAACGGTCATTTCATGTCTTCTTGGTGGTATGAATTTTCTTCGATCATTGTTTCACGGTACCTAATATGACATTATTTTGTGGTACCCTCATGTGTTTGGGTCCTTTGGGATTAGTCCTTGAGACTTTTAGGTCTCCAACAATAATTAGAGCTATTTCTAAAGCTCGACAAAAATTAGCCGTATGACCCTTTTACCACAATAGAAGCATGTAATAATTCTAGGAGCATAATGACCAACATCTTTAGAGACTTGATTCTTATTCATGCGATTGACACCATTAAGCTTATGATCAAGTTCTAGTTTGAATTGTCACAACAATCAACAATTTCAGATCGGTATCAAGTCGGTTTAGATAAATCCTTTTTCAAGCAATTATTATCCTCAACGAGAGTACTATTTTCTTTTTCAAGGTTTCTAACCTTGTCAAGTGTGGTGGTGTGAGCACATGATAGTGATTCATGTAGAAGTAAATAAACTATCCTTATCATTTTTCAAAATATTGAATTCCTTTTTCAAATTTTTGTATTTAACAAGTAAGCTTTGGAATTCATTTTGAAGTTCATCATAATCATTTTGCAAATCACTATAATCATTTTGAATGACAATATCATAGGAAGTAGAGGTTTAAGACATACCTCATTTTCTTCTTCGATGCCCATAAAACAATATTCAACTTCTTCATAGTTGGAAGTTGTAGGAGGCTTGTTCCTTAGATATGAGCTTGTATGACCTTGAGAAGTAGATGCTTTTGTTTGACTCTTTCATTTGTAAATACTCCATAGATGGCTTCTAATTTTTGCCATATTTCATGTGCCGATTTTATTCCTACAATATGTTCATATTCTATATTAGTAAATGAACAATACAAAATATTTAAAGCCTTACCATTTAAGGAGATGATTTTCTTTTCTTCATCATTGAGCTTTTTGAAGCCTTGTGAGGTGTGTGGTGTATCTTTCATCGGAATGGATTCTCCGTTTATGACGGTGTTCCAAATGTCGAACCCGCAACTTGTAAGTAGCATTCCATTCTTTCTTTCCAAAAAATAAAATTTTTGGAATCAAATAGTGGTGGCTTGGTGGTGGAGGTGCTGGATAGATGAGCTTCGTTAGTAGTCGACGATCGTTTCTCTTCACTCGCGATGTGAAACGAGCTTGCCAAAAAGTTTGTCTTTGATACCACTTGTAAGTCAAACGGCTACGATAATCTGTAGGGGGTGAATAGATTATCTCCATCTTTTCGATTTCGCCTCTCTTTTTATAATCGAATGCTTAAACACAATAATAAAGGTGCGGAATGTAAACAACACACGCGATTTAAAGAGGTTCAACCCACCTAGGGCCTAATCCTCTACCACCCCAAGATATCCGGGATGGATTTCAAAGAAAAAGAATTTTATTAATTACCAAAATTAATACAAATTCAACTTACAACACCTTGAAGAGCACCACACTCTTCTTCAACACCACCTTTGAGATTACCACAATCTCTTCTTGAAGATTACCACAATCTCCAACGGCACCTTGTGAAGATTACCACAATCTTCAACCTCAAGAATACCAAATTCTTCAACACCTCAATTAGAAGATCACCACAATCTTCTTTGCACCTATCACCTAGATCATCCAAGTGTGTTCTTACCACAAGAGCACTCACAAGGATATCTTGTGTTTGAATGATAACCAAAAAAATCAAGATTACAACTCAATAATGAATAATACACTTTGAGTGCAAAGTGTAATCAAGAATAACTGAGACCTCAAAGATGTGAAAGTGATAAGCTAGGCAAATTTACAACAAGAATAATAACAATGAAAGACCAAGTATTTGCTTGAAGTGTATCTTGTTGTGTTGTATCTTAATTGTTGTCTTGGTTGCTCCAAAACTTCCTCTATTTATAGGAGATGATTGATCAAGCATAGGCTCCTCTTGGGGATTGAAAATCTACGTAAAAATACAATTAAAATCAAGAATATAGTCATAGAAATCAATCCCACAATTTAAGGAAATGTGTTTCTTTGTCAAACGGTCATATTTTTGTTTGTAATACACAGCGGCCGGCCGCACGAAATAAGAGAATTAAGAACACTTTGAAAATTTCAACAGGCGACCATCGACATAAACCAACGGCCGACCCAAGCTTTCAACCGGGTCCCCCAAGTGTAAAAATGGAGGGTTTGAAGTTGTTTCAAAACCAACTTGCAGTGCGGCCGACCTGGCGACCGGCCGACCGGACGGGCTCAACGCCCGTGCGGCCAGCCGACCTGCTCGATTTTACTTCCGTCTCATTTTCTGTTTCAAAATCATCTTCAGTCACGGGTTGCCCTATAGGGCGGCCACCGCTCGACCACGAGGCAAATGTTGTCCAATTTTTTGTCGAAAATAAAACTCAAGAAATACTCCGAAAATTCAAAAAAACATTTTAAACCAATCGGGAATATTTAGACAACATTTAGAAATCTTGTTATAGGAGTAAAAACCCATTGATATAAAATCATTAAAAGTGTTGTCCATTATTATCAAAAATAAACTTGAGGAAATACTCCTGAAAATATTAAAACCATTTTAAATCATTTAGGAGTATTTGGACAACCTTTAAAAACATTGTTTTGGTGACAAAATAAAATCATCAAAATTAAGATAAAAACAGTATCAAACAGGGGACATGTGGCTAAAAATACTCGGATAGGTCTTGGGTTTGTGGCACCAACTCCCATTCGTATCGCCATTAGAAGATCCAACATCAATTATGTGTCTGAAGGAGAACTTTCATCGACGGAGGATGCCTTTGACGAAAATGGAAAGAAGGTCCGACGAATATCGAGTCTTTGATAGACTCGGACCCATTCAAAAATTGAAGAGCAAATGAACCATCCATCGTGAGATTGGGCATCTCTACATCATCAAAATATTGAAAAGATCTGACATACACTGCCATCAAAAAGCTTCAAGTCTTGTTCCATCTCGTATGAAGCGACAAACTACTTTGCTCATATCATGTGAAAGGGTGTTGAAAGCCAAATTTCAAACTGTTGTTTTCACGCAACCCTCAAGATGATGAAGATGATGAAGATGATAGAGAAAGTGTGGCGTCGACATATCATATCACCTTAAGCGAAGAAGGGGAAGAAGATGATCAAGATGCTCCTCCCGAACTCGAAGAAGAGATCAAAGCCACTACGATCGACGAGCTTAAAGAAATTAATTTGGGCGATAGTGATAATCCACGACCAATCTACATCGTGCATTGTTAACAAATCGATGAAGAAAAATCGTATATCAATCGCCGGAGTATAAAGATGTGTTCGCTTGGTCCTACAAAGAGATGCCTGATTAGACCCAAAAATAGCGATTACATCACTTGTCCGTTAAGAAAGGAACTCGGCCCAATTAAGCAAGCTCAACGACGATTTCGCCCGACTTGGTTCCATTGATTGAAATCAAGTAAACAAGCTCATCGGGCCGGGTTTATTCGCGAAGTCAAGTACCCTACATGGATCTCGAGCATTGTCCCCTGTAAGAAGAAGAATGATCAAATCGAGTTTGTGTTGACTTTAGAGATTTAAATGAGGCGTGTCCAAAGATGATTTTCCATTACCTTTAATCAACTCATGATTGACGCCACTACGGGCCATGAAGCATTATCTTTCATGGATGGATCGTGGATATAATCAAATACGTATGGCTCCAGAGAGATGAAGAGTTGACGGCTTTCGTGACGCCAAAAGGTATATATTGTTACAAAGTGATGCCATTCGGTTTGAAGAATCCGAGCTACATATCAAAGAGCCATGCGGAAAATCTTTGATGACATGCTTCATAAGAATATTGAGTCTTTATGTCGATGATGTGGTTGTAAAGTCTAAGAAGCGAGAAGACCACCTCCTTGATCCGAGGAAAGTTTTTGAACGATTAAGGAGATATCAACTTAAGATGAACCCATTTTGAAATGTGCATTCGGTGTCCGTGCGGAAAGTTCTTGGGGTTTGTAGTTCGTCATCGAGGTATTGAGATTGAGCAAGCAAAGATCGATGCGATAGCAAAGATGCAACCTCGTGATATTCACGAACTCAAAAGTTTGCAAGGAAAATCGCCTATCTTGAAGTTCATTTCAAATCTGGCCTAACTTGGTCGATGCCACCATTCATCGTCTTATGAAGAAAGGCATTCCATTTGAGTGGGGCGAATCTTGCGAAATGCTTTCAAAAGTATCAAAGCATATTTGATGAAGTCTCCTGTGTTGGTTGCACATGTGCCTGGCGCCCGTTGATCCTTTATATTCTTGCTCAAGAACGCGTTAAGTTGAGCTCTACTAGCGCAAGAAAATGATGGTGGAAAAGAAAGCGTTTTATACTACTTGGTAGGATGATGACACCAAATGAGTTGAATTATTCACCAATTAAAAAGATTTGCTTGGCATTAATCTTCGCGATCCAAAAGTTGAAACACTACTTTCAAGCTCACACAATTCGCCTTGTCTCGAAAGCAAATCCACTAAAGTATGTTATGACAAAGCTTGATCCTTTCGATAGACTTGCGAGGTGGTACCTTCAATTACAATAAAATCACATATGTCCCAAAAGCGCAGTAAAAGGGCAAATCTTGGCGGACTTCTTGGCGGATCATCCTATCCTGGCCGAGTGGGAGTTATCGACGAATTACCCGATGAAGATGTGCTTGTAATCGAGATTTCCCCTCCATGGAAAATGTACTTTGATGGAGCTTCTCATAGAGAAGGAGCCGAGTCGAGTTATCTTCGTGACGTATAGAGAAGTGTTGCCTTACTCCTTTACTCTAACTCAAAATTGTTCAAACAACGTTCTTTGAATACCAAGCTCTCATCCTCGGGTTGGAGATGTCGGTTGACATAAAGCAATCGTCTTGAAGTTTATGGAGACTCTAAATTGGTGATTAATCAACTACTTGGAGTATATGAAGTGAAGAAGCATGAGCTACTCCCATACGTCAATTATGCGAATAGGCTTATTGGATGGCTTGGAGATGTAACAATTGAGCATATTCCAAGGAAGGATAATAAACAAGCCGATGCTTTAGCAAAACTTGCTTCTACACTTGCCATGCCCGAAAGTGAAGCTCGTGTGCCAATTTGCAGAAGTTGGGTAGTACCTCCAATCTTTGATGATGAAGACTGCAATGAAGAAGAAGAAAATCATGTTGTATAGGTCTTTGAAATTGAGAAAGAAGATTGGCGTCAGCCACTTGTGGATTATTTGAAGTATGAGAAGTTACCTGACGATCCACGACAAAGGGTAGATGTTCGACGCCGTGCGGCTTCATTTACTACAAAGGCACACTTTATAGGCGATCATTTGATGGAATCTTCTTGCGATGTCTAAGCAATGATGAAGTTATTCAAGCCATGGAAGAAGTTCACTCGGGGTTTGTGGCGCCCATCAATCGTGCCCAAAGTTACACTTTCGAATTAAAAGAATGGGCTATTATTGTCGACAATGGTGAGAGATCGCATGGATTACGCGCAAAGATGCGAGCTAATTTCATGCAAATTTTATTCATCAACCACGAGCCATTGCACCCTACTTTGTTGCTTCATGGCCATTTGATGCTTGGGGGTTGGATGTGGTCGGACTTATGAGAAAGTCATCCTGGAGGACACTTGTATATCTTGGTTGCAAATGACATACTTTTCTAAACGGGTCGAGGTGTACCCCTCAAAGAAGTGAAGAAAGAAAATGTTGCCGACTTTATCCGCATAAACATTATTTATCGCTATGGGATCCTCGATATATAATAACGGATAACGGAAGCCTTTCTCAAATAAATTCATAGATAAACTTTGTCAAAAGTTCGGATTCAAACAAAGAAAGTCCTCTATGTATAATGTCATGCGGCTAATGGACTTCTTTGAAGCTTTTAACAAAACTTTGTGTAACTTGTTGAAGAAAGTGGTCTCAAAGTCAAAGCGAGATCGGCACGAAAGGATCGGAGAAGCATTATGGGCATACCGAACCACATATAGAACACCCACTCAAGCAACTCCGTATGCGCTTGTATATGGTGTTGAAGCGTTGTTCCCTCAACAACAAATTCCGTCACTAAGGATAGCCTTGCAAGAAGGACCGAATCAAGAAGAAGAAAATGCACGATTACGCCTTGAGGAATTAGAGGCTCTTGATGAGAAACGATTGGAAGCACAACAAAGACTTGAATGTTATCAAGCTCGTCTTTTCTAGGGCTTTTAATAAAAAAGTGCGATCACGCTCTTTTCAAGTTGGTGATTGGTGCTTGTTGTCGGAAGACCCATAATTACTACTCACCAAACTGAAATAAATTCACATCAAAATGGGATGGTCCTTATGTTATTAAAGAAGTCTACACCAATGGCGCTACAAATTGGTTGCTAAAGACGGCTTAAGAATCGCCCCATAAATGGCAAGTTCTTAAAACGATACTATCCTTAGAGACTAATAAAGCTCCATGACGCACTGAGCCTAAATCGCATGTTACTCCCGACCCGCATGAGTATAAAATGTGAACGGTAACCACCAAAGGCAAAGTACATGGTTAAACGCTAACTTCCCCACCTACCTGGTGGTTAAGCAATAGATACTCCGCCCGCACGAGTATAAACGTATGCGGCACCCCCTAAAAAAAAAGAATATTCTTGAACTACGTTATGACTTGATCCCTTTTCCTGACGTGGCGACTTAGAATTTTCTAAGTACAGTCATGAATTTGTGATAGTCATGGTTTGGTTGATGAATTATAGTTATTAAAAAAAAGAGAAAAAAGACTTCATTAAAAAAAAAAAGTACTTAATAGATTGCAAGATAGAAAATGATCAATTTCTATTACGTAATCTTCAAAAAAAAAAAAAAGTACTCATACATGAAGCAAAAAAAAAAAAAGAAAGAAAAAAAAAAAAAAAAAAAATCTAATCAAAAGGACGCAAGCTCTTCAATTCTTCCTCGCGACCTCTAGATGCACCATCGAAAGCTCCAACTTTTCCAAAGACTTTATCATTCGAAGGCGAAGTAGCGGATGGCGGCAATCTCGTCTTCAATCTGTGAACTTCGGTATGAGCAATGTGAAGAAGTTCTTCTTGTCGTCGCTTTAATGAGGCGGTCAAATTCTTCTTTCGTTTCCTCAAATTGTCAAGCTCTCTCGTTAACGGACTCTAACTCTTCCTTAGTGGATGAAATCCGGAAGGCGGACTCTTTAGCTTCTTTAGTATTGGCATCCTCGCAAACGATCTTCGACTTCGCTCAATTGTTTTGCAAGAAGTTCTTTAGACACAATCTCACAAGATGACGACCTTGCCTCATCATATGCAAATGAGATTTGGCAAAAAGATCTTTCAAAGATCCCTCCACAAAAGAGATGTCAATAATATTAAAACTCTTCATAGATTCGAGCACAATCATCACTTCATCTTGAATAGAGGAAAGGGAGTCAATTGGAATGTTGGATATCTTCTCACGGAGATCGCCCCATAACTTTTGAAGGTATTCTTGCTGGTGGTTACGAATAAATTTCTCCTTGAAATACTGGAAAATACCGCACAAGGAGACGCTTCGCCTCAATGGAGTTAGATGTAACCTTTTGATGATTCACGGTTGGCAAATTGGGCCCCATAATTGACCTCTGGCTATCTTGCGATCCATGCTCGCACTCATTATCGAGTAGTTGTTTCTCTAGCTGAAACGTCACACCATCAAGGAAACGGATTACCAACTAAAATGAAGAAAAAAAAAAAAAAAAAAAAAAAAAGTTATTGACCTCTTCAACAAAATTCTCCGTAAGCGGTTGATTACTCGCAACACCATTGGCTTCTTGTTGCTCTAGAGATTTGTCAGTCTTTTTAAGTCTCTTCCAATGATGATCCGCATCACTGCTGCTACTTTCTTCGAAAGAAGGGATGGCTACTTTTCTCTTATTTGATTCGCAAACTTCAACACCTAAGACATCACACCTGTTAGAAAAAAAAAAAGCGCACAAGTAGAGAGGTTCGGATAGTCTCACCAAGCGGACCACGTTTAGGCTTTTTGTCCTTCGCAAAACTTTCTTTGGCTTCGAGTTAATCAAGTTCTCTATGTTTTCTTCAAAGTAGTTTCCATGAACCCGCCCACCATTGTTTATATTCCTCAAGAAAACGTCTTCGCACTGGGGGCATGCAAAGGAAGCCAAGCTTTAGAAAAAGTCTTAGATGAAGTGCACACACGCCAATGGTAAACCCTTATTCTAATGAAGCTCCACGCACGTCATCTTTGAGAACTCCCCACCATTTGATAAAACCCGAATCAAGCGGCCGAATCTATGAGGATCGTAAGGCTCAATCACAAAACGCCCACTCAGCAGCGGGGAAAGATAACTTGAACGAATGGCGATGAAGTATTCTTGCTCAAACTTTTGTGCATTGCCATTATCAACATAGTGAAAATCCTTGTTCTTCGTAATCATAGTACAACTCCAAGAAATCCATCTCCTTTGTGGATTCGCTCATGCGAGCTTCTTTGGGTTCATAGTATTTCGCGTGTCCCTCACCCGAAAAGATCGCCATCTTAGGGCCATTTGTCCCTTGCCAAACTTGATTATGAGTTTTGAAGTAATAAGCCAACCACCCATGTACAAAGTGGACGGAAACGTTGAATACACCTTGGATGGCCTCGGAGAATTTGCAATCTTATTCAGACCTCCGAAGATACTCGCTAAAACCGGAATAGCAAGGCCCGCCGTTTGCCCATACGCCATGAGACTCGCCATCTTAAAAGTGCCAGGGCGTATTGAGTTGAGATCATCGTTTGGAAAAACAAATAAGCATAGCCAACAAGCCAAATATGCCGCCAAGTATGTTTCCTCCATCGAGCTCTCCTTGACACCAAGTTTGGAAAATAAAGCCTTCTCAGCAGGGGACCATTCACCATGTACGCCGATGTCACCAAGTGGATTATGAGTCGACTCGGGATGTTCGATTTGCTTCTCCTTACGTGGGGGGGCGCCTTCTCTCCTTGCGCATAGGAGGTGGATCATACTGTGAGCACTTCTCAACCAAAAGTTGATCTAGTCATCAATAGAAACTTGCGAGTAGTGATCCCGAGCGCTCCTCAGATGATACGCACGTGAAGTAAGCGGTTGCATGAACGAGGAGGAATCTAAGTCCCGCTCGTCAACACCCCGCAAGCTCCTTGGCACTCGAACGACTTCATCATACAAAAACCCGGCCATAGGCAAGCCGGCTAGAGTATGCGATCCCACAATGATATAGATAATTCTCCATGGGAAGTCAACAATGTGTTGGTAGATGGACACCACGCCACGCAAAACGCCTTGACGATATTGGAATTGCAATCATATGTGAAAAGAGAAGCATACACCGAATCATATATACGGGCCGCCTGGAGTTTGTTCTTGCATCGACTAAGGATGTCTTGGTCCACTCCCAATAGCCTTTGACATAATGGAATTCACCGCCAAACCGGATTGGATCTCCCCATTTGGCTTCGCCTTCGATGATATTACGCCCCAAAGTTGGTAGTAAAATTAGCTCATCAGACTGTTGGTGATGGGTTACTTCTAGGGCCCACATCTTGGATTTGGAGTCCTTGAGTGGTGGAATCTCACGAGACCATTCCCTTATATGGAGTCGATTTGTCAACTTTGGCCATTGTTTTGCGTATCGACCAACAAGTGGATCATAAACCGCCAAGACGGTGCCTCTTTCAATATCGTGATTCTCGTCATCAAGAATAACCAAGTGTTGTATGCCGGGCGAAGAAGAAATATCTTTGAAGAATACCATCATAAAATCTGGAAAAAAAAAGTGCTCACGAATATATATCGTAAATAATTTGAGATATAAACGATAATCAAAATAGGACATTCATCCGAGAATCATAAACATATGGGCTCTATGTATTGCTGACCAAGTATTGGACATTGGCGGAAAATAGGATAATCAAATCAATTGATCTTCAAGTAAAACTGATTAAGAATGTATATATATGGTCGGTGCCTTTGTCAACTATTCCAAACATTTGATTCTCAAGGTAATATCAAAAAATTCTGGCAGCCAATTATGAACTTCATGAAAGGATCTTTTGGAAAATATATCCATCAGTGCAAATTGAAAACATAAGATCGACATCTGACGGTATGGTTCAAAGCAGTGAAGCAATTTCTTTTTGATTATACACATGGAGCGCATCATAAAGACCGAACTTACCTGGTTCAAAACAATAACGACAAGCGTAGACAAACCGTGATCCGAAGTTGATAGTAATATGCTATGGGAATCCTGCAATCTGCAATACAAGGAAACATAATTTAAAAAAAAAAATCTCACAGACAATTCGTCGAGCACGCGGCAGGCAAAAAAAAAAAATTGCAAACCAAGAAATTGAAGACTTCTTGCATATAAAGCTCACCCAATCCGAAACAGCAGCCAAGCAGATGAAACAATAGGTACGAACTCAAGCACCGAAAAGAAGAAAATAAAACAAGCTACCCCAACCGATGAGTGATGCTACGAGATTTTTGATGTTTTCTCTTGTTTGATGTGCAAAAATAGAACGCTGGGGTCCCTTTTTATAATTGTTGAGAAGACCCAAGTCCTAATAGGAGTAGGATTTTCAGATTGTATTCAAACAAATAAGCGGCCTGAGCCGAGCGAATTCCACGAGCAGTTGATTGGCAAAAGTTCTGGAAGAACAGTTCTAATATGATTGCATTCTGACTTCTACTTGGACTGTGAGTTGTAAAGTTTAAAATCCAATTTGGGCTGAATACATGTTAATAAACCCAAAATATATATTGCTATGGTTTCTTTAGGAAAGGGCTTTAAAAATTACATGGGCCCTGTCAGAATTACAAAGAAAAAAAAAGAAAGTAAACTTTGAGCTTGGTTGATGAATTAGTTTGCAGAAGGACGTCTGGGGGAAGAGTACTAGTATTTCATAAGGATAAATGGGTCATGAAGTGTGAAGTTTAGTTTGGGCTTCTTCAAGAATTTTTGTGTGCTTTTACACATGGAATAGAATTCATATGGGCCTGCTTGGAAAAAAAAAATTTTGAAAATAAATTCTTGCAGATCAGCCATACATTTTGTTAGATATATGGGCTTCAAGAGTTTTCAAGATTTATGTATGTGGGCCAGACTTGGAAGTATACGGGCTGCGTTTTTTTAAAAGAAAGTCCTTAGTCAATATAAACCCATTTAAATTGACGTCGAGACTTATACACTCCAAGACGCGTCGTCCGTGAACAAGTCTCGAGGGGGCATTTGTAGACAAATTAAATTTGCACCAATCAAATGGTGACACATGTGAAATTCTATATTAAATATCAATTTTATAATTTCTATTTATATTTGGGGATTTAATCAAATTTGATTCCTAATTTAAATAGTTAATTTATTGATATTTTTAAATATATTTATTGGCCAATTAAAGAATGTCAAATGTCAAATTCTTATTGATCAAGATTATCTTGATTAATTAATTATTTCTTTTGATAATTATCACAATTTGTGATTAAAGAAATAATATTAAATCTTGAAGGACCAATCAAATTAGAGTTCTCGCCATGTGAGTTATCCAAGAACCCCTCTCCAACAACTATAAATAGGGGTCATTCTCAGGAATTAAATCACAATTTAAAGAGAAGAAATCCAAGCAAGAAGGCGGTGGAGAAATTCTCTCAAGTCGAAAGAACAAATTCAAGGAGATCCACGGTGTTCAAGGCGTTCATCGCGGAGTCCACTCAAATCACGGCGTTTGATTCGGGATTAAGCTTTCAAGCCCTTGAGTTAACGTTATTGAAGTCAAATCCATCTTGGAGGAAGATCAAAAGGTCAATTTCACCAAGAAATTCATATATTCAACTCAAATATCATCATATATATTACGTTTGATTCGAGATCAAGCTGCCAAGCCCTCGAATTAACGTTATTGAAGTTCAAATTCAAGTTTGGAGAAGATCAAATTGAAGAGTTCAACTCCAAACTCTCAAATCTCGGATATTTTTCTTGGAGAAAAGAATCAGAGGAGAAATAGGGATTGTAACCTATATATTTTTATTTTGATTCACATATATTTAATTTGTACGCTTTTTCTTGTTTGTTATTTCGCAGACAATAAAAATTTGTGTTACAGTTGTAACATTATTCGACTGAATGAAATTGATTGATTCTAAAGAAAATACTATATAATTCATTAAAAACAAATGAGTAACACCAGCTAAGCAAATAAGATATTTTTCACAGTATAAAAAATAAAAACCACATTACTTGAATTCATTTTTATTTCCAATACAAACCTCTGTTGTAACAAAATTACCCAAAAATATTTTCTGGGAAATACCCAAAACAAATACATATATTCCTTATTCTTTACAACCTAAACTATAGTTAAAAATTGATTTTATATCGTGAAATGTCTAAGTCAGACCCAAAACCATTTTGTTACGTCAAATAATTTATAGGATGATTGATTTACAATATAAACAAATGATGAATGATTAGTTAGTTAGGCATTAGAGATATTAATTTGTACGTAGAGTGGTATACACTCTCTTAGGCCTTGTTTGTTTATATTTTCAAAACACCATTTACAATTTCCAATTATTCATAAAAATAGAATCATATTTGTTTATAAATTTTCCAATAGAAATCATTATTTTCACTTTTCATTTTTCACACAAAACAACATTTCAAACCTATAATTTCAATTCTCAACCCTATATACTACCCTACATCACTCATTAATCACTATTCTCATTTTTTTTATCCAAATATATATGTGTGGGATCCTCTATAATCAACTTTATCTACTTAAAATATTACATATATATCTAATGGGACCCACCAGCCTACAATCTTACAAATATAATATTATATATTCAATTAAAATATTCAATCACCGTCAACTTTTCAAATTATTATATAAATAGAATATTACTTCAAAACTACTCAACCAAACATAATCTTATTTCCAAATCTATATAAAACCAATTTTCATTCACTAGTCCAAACATATTTCCAGTTTTCACACGAAAACTAATAAATTCTCAAAATTCATTTTCCAACACTAGAAACTAGAAATGGTCCATGGAAACATAACCATACAAGACCTTAACTTCGAGAACAAATATAAGAATGCAAGAAAAACAGAAATATATTTTAAAAAAATAAAATCTCGAGCCTCGTGCTGCATCCATGTAGGATTAATTAGCTAATCTATTACGGGGAGTGGTTAATGATGTGATACATCCTTAATCCTTGGGGGATATATATATATATATATGTATAATATGCACATACTTTGATTGAATCCGCATATTCCATTATTCCTAAATGGGATTTAGTATACATGCACCAGCACCTATTCATTAAATTAAAGTAATCAACGATTGTTCCATACATGTTTTAAAATGAAATGACTAATAAATAATATATCGGTGTTATAATTAACATATATATATATATATATAGGGATTGGATCAAATGAGACCACATAATTAGAGTGAGACAGTGTAGACTAATTCTGTCCACAAATCTGTAATTTTAGATGGTTGAGATTTACCCAATTTAATAGATATTTTTTATTTATTTTAAATCTAAAAAGAGCATATTGGTCATTTGAGTTTTCACCCCCAATTATGTGGTCCCCTAAATCCCGTTCATCCCATTTCATCCATTACTTATTTTAAATCGAAATTTCTTCCAGACATTATAAGGAGCACTCGACGAGGCCTCAACTGTAGGGAGTTTGGATAATAGTGCAACTGCGATATAGTATGCCGAACGAACAGAAAACTCGCCATTATTAGTAAGGGTCCAGATAATTTTGTCAGGTGGTAAACGGGGCTTAGCATCATTGTTTGTGGCCAGTTTTGATTGAAAAGGTTTTGACATTCTCACGCCTTTGTTCAATTGATCGGTGAACCTTTCGGTTTCGCCCAGCGACGTGTCGAGGATTGTGTCGAACCTCTATATATCTTCATTCGCGAGCTTTATGGAATCGAGGATTGTGTCGAACCTCTGTATATTTTTTCTTTTTCTTCCTTTTGGGAATTTTGCTATGATTCGAAGTTGGAGAAGGAAAATGAGATTGAAATTTCTTGTTAATAAAGAAGCTATTGACTTCTGTTTCTGGTTGATGGAGTAGTGTAGCTGTTGTTGTAGATGGAGGATTGGTGAAGAAGATGATGCTGATATGGATGGATTACTGTACACTTAGATGTTTTTCGATGTATACTTAGATGTGTTATGATGTATAAGTAGTTAATTTTTTATGTATGTATTTATGTTGTTGTATACTTATGTTTTTTGTTGTATACTTATATGTGTTTTGATGTATACTTATATGTGTTTTGTTGTATACTTATATTTTTGTTTGACAATTATAATATGCAATACAAATATGTTAAATATACAGCATAATAATGTTAAATATACATTAAATATATGTTAAATATACAGTACAATAATGAGCGTGATTTTCTCTCTCTCTACAACTGATTTACTTAATCCACGGTCCCCACATGTTAATGAGCGTGATTCTCTCTCTCTCTCTCTCTCTCTCTCTCTCTCTCTCTCTCTCTCTCTCTCTTGATTCCTTAATTCACGGTCCCCACATGTTTTTGTTTTGACCATTTTAATATGCAGTAAAATTATGTTAAACATACATTAAAATAGTGTTAAATATACAACAAATATATGATAAGTGTACAACATACTGCATGGCAGAACACATGCGTGATTTTCTCTCTCCAGCGCGATTTTCTCTCTCCCCGCGTGATTTTCTCTCTCCTAATAACTGATTCCAGATTTGGGTGGTCCCCCACATGTTTGTTTTGATAATTATACATTTATGTTGCCTTAATTAAATATTTAATGTAATTTTAACCCCTATTTATCTTAGTCATTGATATAGATAAGGGAGGGTTGAGATGAGTCCACATTGTCTCGCTATAATATATGGTCTCATTGGATCCCCCCTATATATATATATATATATATAATAAGGCTTAAATATAGTCTGAGTCGAGCTATCGAGTTTCACCTATTGGGCCGATCTGTTAAGCCTACATAGTGAGCCGAACTGTTAAGCCTACATAGTGGGCCGATCTGTTAAGCCTTCGTTTTGGGCCGATCTGTTAAAGTCCTACATATTGGGTCGATCTGTTAAGCACATGGGATTATGTTGATTCCTTTGATGGGATGAGTTGTTACACTTTACTTATGAGGCCGAACTACTCCGGTCCCTCGAGTAAAAGAGAGACTGATCTGATAGGACTTGTATAATTAGAGGGAAAGTCCTCCTTAAAATGGGTATGAAGGAAGTCGAGGTGATGAACTGAGGTGTAACAGATCGGCTCGGGCCTAAGGGCTTGGGCAGACAAATTAGGGTTTTGAAGATCCGATCCTATCTTAAACATGATTCTGTTATTAAATCGTAACAGAATCTCGGATTTTACGGAAACCCTAATCCGAGCTAAGTTATAAAATTCCAAGTCCAGGTTCATTCTTAACCTAATCACACTTTTTTTTTATCTCACTTATATTTTCGCCTCTTTCTTCTTCCACGAGTTACTGACTTAAGAATCGGAGAGGGCACGCCGGAGCACCCCTCCGGCCCCCCTTTGTGCAGGTTTCACGGCGGAGCTCGGTCAAAGGTCAAGTTCACGGGAGAGGAGTATTTTGGTAGCAACCAATATATATATATATATATATATATATATATATATATTATAGCTATAATTACAAAAAGAGAAAAACCTAAGGTTCGACCTAATTACAAAAAAATCTAAAGGTTTTTAAAATTGCAAAACCCTCAAGTTTGATTCTATCTTACATTTCTCCATGATACGCAAAAATATTTAAAAAATATTAGAGTTGCCCCTTAGATTTAAGATAGGATCAAACTAGGGGTTTCTTTATTTTTAATTTTGAAACATCTTTGGGATTTTTTGTAATTAATTCAAACTTCAGGAGTATTTCTGTAATTATTCCTAATATATAATCTTATTAAAGCTTGTTCATGCTTGAAGTATTTACCTGTCTAAGGATCTAAATTCGTGAGACAGATCGACCTCACTTAAACCCGGATCCATATCATTCTCAACTTTGGAAAAAAAAATCCAGATGCAACTCGTAATAAGTTTGAGGACTCGAGGGTTGGGGCTTTCGATGATCATGGGCGGACCTAAGTGTTGTTGGAGGGGGGCCTTGACCCCCACCTCCCAACATTTTCAATTTTTTTTTATGTATTTTCGGTAATTTTTTTGGGGAAAAAATTATATCAA
Source organism: Rehmannia glutinosa (assembly GCA_016081115.2). Taxonomy (NCBI): domain Eukaryota; kingdom Viridiplantae; phylum Streptophyta; class Magnoliopsida; order Lamiales; family Orobanchaceae; genus Rehmannia; species Rehmannia glutinosa. The sequence continues at coordinate 162,538 of JABTTQ020000085.1, read as the reverse complement.
TATTTTTATTTTTTGAATTTGTAGGCCTGTCTATACCCTTACACACTTCAAATTCTCATTTCTATACACCATAATGTGTATACTAACTTGCTTGTTTTTCTGATGATATTCGTGATATGCAAGAGAAACATTCTAAATTTTAATATCTTGGATTTGTAATTATGTATTTTGAGATGTTTGATGATAAATATTTACATTGTATTTGATGCAAAAATATAATATATTTTAAATTTTACTACGTGTAAATAGACCTTTTTAGTCATTTAGGTTTTCAAGAGATGAAAAATAGTCAAATTTTTCAAAAACAGGTTTTTAGCCATTTTAACAAAAAAATAATAGTCATACATTCCTTGTATTCTTTGGTGAGTTACTTAGCAAATTTGAAAAAATTGATGCGATGCATTTCTCGTGATTGAGAAATATTTCTCGGGATCGAGAAATATTTTAATAAAATATCAGAATGGAACTCAAAATGGGTAAAAAATATTTTTGAAAGTCACGGCTAAAATTGTTTTTGTCATATATGGATAAATTATCAAAAATCCAATGGACATTGTTGGCCCCCCGACTACCGAATCCTGGTTCCGCCCCTGTCGATGATGGCGTTGTGGTTGGCTGGTTGCTGATTTAATGTCATCTTTTTTTTTTCCTTTTGGGAATTCTTGTGCAATCTGCCTACCTCTTATGAGAATAATTTCATTAATATCAGATTTCTTCAAATTTAAATCATCCAAGCTATTTTCACCAACCCCATCGGCTTCTTCAACAAGTTAATGTTAAGTTCCTCACATCTCACCCCAGTTAAATGTAACATACGAATGAAAAGATGGGGATGAAAATTGAGCCAGGGACAAAACATCATCAAGAAAAGAAAAATACAAACAAAATAAGAAAATAAAATACAAACAAAATAAGAAAAAAAAATGATCCCACAGATCGATCTGATGTCCGATGACATCAGATTGGTGTTAGTGAATTCCGCAAAGGAGAGAGGATGAGGGAGATGGAGGTGGTGATTGGCGGCAGTGACGAGGAGAAGGCGGAGAGGCTGTAAATAAAGAGTCCAAGAAGACACGTGTTAGAAGACATTGAATCTCAGAATGACATAATTGAGAGTAACTATTAATATTTTTCATTGGAATTACTAATACTTTTCACGAAAAAAAATTGATAATGTTCAAGGAAACTATTAAATGGGCTTGGGTAGAACTCATCCCCAAAAACTAGCCCAAGAAGATAGGGTGCCCAACCCACATTTATACATAATAGCAGCCAATGGCAGAGCCAGGACACTTTAGCAGGGTGGGCCGAATAGAAAATCCAATAAAAAATAATACAAATTATAACTATTTTTTTTTTAATTCTCACTATTTTTTTTTAAAAAAAAAGGGCTGGGCCAGGCCCAGGTCGGCCCAACCCTGTCTCCGCCATTGATAGCAGCCCAACAAATTGGCGATGTGGGACACAAACACAAACTCTAACACCCACCCTCACGCCGAGCACGTCAATCCAAATGAGTCGGGGTCCAATTCCCAGCATCGCCTCCAAACCAAACCGGGTGCTTTGATACCATGTTAAATGAGCTTTGGTAGAACTCATCCCCAAAAGCTAGCTCAAGGGGAGAAGATGACCAACCATTATACATAATACCAGCCCACAAATTGGCGACGTGGGACACAGACTCTAACAACTACTAATACTTTTCAGGGGACTACTGAATACTTTTCAGGGAAAAATTAATAATTTTCAAGGGGATTACTAATACTTTTCAGCGAGAAACTAATACTTTTGAGGGAACTACTAATATTAGTTTTGTTACTTTGGAAAAATATATTTATTGCAGTAAAAGTGCTACTTTTTTTTGGTCGAGACTTGTGTTGTAAGAGCGATCGACCGGGTTCGATCTCATACGAGTGTGTGTTCCCTCCTCTACTATCCCCCCTTGTACTCAAATTAAGAAAAAGTGACACTGTTAAACAAGACTGTGTATACCGGTACATAATATAAGTTTTATTACTTTGAAAATGTATACTTTCAAGAGTAAAAGTGATACTTTTCAAAAAAAAAAAAAAAATAAATACTTTCTAATGGTAATCAATCACACGTGTTACCTAATATTTACGAAATTTGCCACCGCACTTTTGGGTTGGCCATGGGTCGGGTGCGACCCGTTTGACGAAAAAGGACCCGTATAACGGTCCTATATGAGGTTTTGTCATATGTGCATTCCTAAGTAATAACTAATTGAGAATCCTTAAACCCATTGAAAAGATGGAATGACTGATCCCTTATTTCTGGGAAGGGGTCATTCATATGGGAATGATATTTCAAATATTAAATTATACCAATATGGTAAACTTGAGAATGTTTATCCCATTCTCCTCCTGTATACCAATTATGCATCCAATGCTTAGGAAATTTAGTGTATTTCAAGTTGGGTGTTTTACAGTGATCAAATATTTCATCAACATGTTATCTACATAAAGTCATAAACCATGTGTGAAACAGACACAAGTGAAGTTACGATTTCATCAAATATTTCTGATATGCAAATCCTTTAATTCACAAATTTCAACAAGCAACTCTGACCGCAAGTTTTCTAGGTAGCAAATTGTGCTTCTCTCCACTATGTATCAGCCCGATGTAAATGGTAATAAACTAAGAGTTAATTGTAAAGACTACACTGAGGTTTAGCCTAATTACAAAAAAATCCAGTTATCTTTTAAAATTACAAATACCTCCTTGATATTAGTTTTTATCTTACGAATTGCACCCTCAATGCTTCCTCAAGAGGGGGTATTTGTTAGATAAATAAAAACCTGATGGGGGGACTGTAATTATGAAAGATAACTAAAGTTTTTCGTAATTAGGCTAAACCTCGGGGGTATTTTTTGTAATTGTCTCATAAAATAATTGCAATCAAGCAAAATCCAACTAGATCAAAAACAAATTTAAATCTTCAAAATCCAGAAAACATGAAACCTCATTCAGAGGCAAAAAATAGTACCTCAAAAATCAAACAAACTAGTCTTCGATGGTCAGAAACATGGGTTCCATCGCAATCCACTTCATTCATGAAAAACATAAATATAAAATAGGGTACCATTGTCTATGGAGCAAGTTCAGGTGAGGATACATTCCAAAACTTCCAAAGCTCCTCATATGCACTTTGAAGTTGAGAACCATTAGTTGGTGCTGCGCTTCGATGCTGGGAAACCTCTGCATGAATTCACACCTACACCATTTTGGTCGTCCACCAATAAGGTAGTAGTATTATTATGTGCTTGCGGTTGAGAGGAGGACATCATGGATATTGTCGGCAGTTGATTTTCAAAAGCATTGCCAGCGGTTGATTGGTAGAATGCGGCAGTCTGAGATCGTACAGGATTGTCGGGATGAAATACAACATGGGGCTGTGGCAGAATAAAATTCTCAAAGTTTTCCGTGTTTTGCTCAGATGCCATGTGTGGCGGCAAAGCCACTGCACTCACAAAGTCAGCATTCACATATGGTAGGTAAGGCATTCGAGATTGAGATTGTATTGGATCTCTAATCAGCCAGCTTGAGTATGGGTCGGGCTGTAATTGAGGTTGCGAAGGTAAATAGTTTGCACATCCAAAGTCCATGTTCTGCTGAGAAGACAAATTGGGCTGGGGTAAAACAAGAGCAGCATGATTCCCAATATTTCGCTGATTTAGTGAAGCACCAACTAATCCAGGCCGTTTGAAGAATGCACGATCAGGAAAGGATTGAAGACTTTGGTTTCGTGCATTATGGGTTTTATCCCTTGAAGTAATATTGCTACTATTAAATGCAGGGTGTGATTGCAAGGAGACTAACTGTGTTTGAGCTTTAGGTATAGGAACAGAAAATCCAGATGGGTGGACCCCGCCATGATTGACGGCATTTGTCACACTGGCATGGGATGACACAGAAAAAGGATTGATTGTGACTGGACTTAAGCCCTGATTCTGCGGCAAAGATTTTGGCTGTGCTGGAACTTGAGGTGTTTGAATAAGTCCTAAAAGAAAAGTATCAGTAATACTGGGAATAACTGGCACAGGGTTATCATATTTCTTCATTCGTATTCCCTCTGCTCTCCAGTATTCTTCTTTATCGATAGCATGAGAATGTCCAATACTGGAAATGCCGGAGCCCCAATGGGAACATGGAGCCAGTGAGTCACAGACATAACAATGACACTGGAATTAAGAAACTTATTAATCATAATGGCAGCAGTTTACTCCAGTGTGGACATAATAAAGAAGATGAGAAAGGAAAATAAGAAAATTTACCTGGCTGTAATGGACCTCATGCTGAGTAGAAGCAAAGGGAAATTTAGCACAAAGATGCCGCAAGTGAGGAAAGTCTCTGAACGCAACCTATGACACAGAAAGCAGATTTATCATATTATATCAATTACCAAATACATAATCATGAAGACACATATATCATGCGTAGTAGTGTATTATAAACCACGGCAATAGAAATCCATTTATTTGATCTACAAATGGTAAAATACCATTCCACAAGCTATAGTTCTTAAATCTATTGTGATGCTAGAGCAATATAGAACTTAGTTAGTCAGCATCTGTTGGTCATTAAAAATCCACATCCTTAACTATCATTCAATGTCATTTATAGTATACTCTAGGGGAGTTTGATAAAGTGGCAGCTACTTGATTGGCTCAGGGATATGATCTTCACTTAGACATCAACTTTTGTAACTGCAAACAAGACGCAAAACTAGTATGGAAACAAGAAATTCCCTGATTGTCGCCAATTGAAAGTCAATAGAAAACAAAAATCATCTCAACCTACAGAAACTTATCCCATGCCTAAACAAACATATCGCTATTTAAAAATAGAAAACTCAACTTGTCACGAGTTCACTCAAATTTCATCATTTTCAAATCTGAAGCATAGAATGAGGCTTTATGAATTACATGAAATCAACAACTAAATCCTGATCAACAAAGGTATCAGAAATAAATGTATTTATGCAATTATCAAAGACGCCTTACCAGGCATTTGATCAAAACTCAATATCACAATTAGGGATGGCAATGGGGAGGGACGGGTATCTGAAGACCTATGCCCGCCCCGTCCATCTCACGGGGCGGGGCAAAATGGTAGCCCTTGTAGATAAAAAAATTATTACTATATCATAAAATACACAATAATTCAAATAAAAAGAAATAAAAAAGGAACACGAATCAAGAAAAATAAATTGTTATAAACTTGTAATATATTTGTAAGTTTTTTATCATGTGTTTTGTTTTATTAATGTATATTATTTACTAAAATTGTCATTTTTAATGTATATATATCTTAGATATAATATTAAGTACATAGAAATTACATTATCATATATATTACATATGTAAAATATATATTAAATATACTTAAAAAAACATATTAGGGGCAGGTACCCGCGGGTGGAAGTGATACCCATGCCCGCCCCCGCCGTGGATCACGGGGCGGGCGACTCAAACACGGCGGGGCGGGGCGGGCCAAAAAATTGCCATACCCAATCACAATAAAAAAGTCTTAACTAGGTACACAGGAATTTCTCATTACCTCATCCTTCTCCCCAATGATTTCCAAATCATCAGAATCATCATCTGCCCTACCATTGACCACCACCACAGGTTTATCGGTGTCATCATCCAAAACCACAAAGCCATTATCATTACTCTCATCACCAACAACTTCAGCGGATGACATCAAAGACTCAGATCCTGGTTTAATGGGGGAAATTGGAAACACGTCATTTAACAAAGCCATATCATTAGAATAATCATCCTTATTTCCACCCACCTCATCCAAATTCTTGAACAACCAATCACAAACTTTTGACTCGGACATTTGTTTATTGGAGGAAATTGGAAAAACGTCACTTAACAAGGCCACGTCTTTAGAACAATCATCATTATTTCCACCCACCTGAGCCAACACCTTGAACAACCGATCATAATCATTTAACTCGGATCTTGGCTTATTGGGGGAAATTGGAAGCACGTCACTTAACAAGGCCACGTCTTTAAAACAATCATCACTATTTCCACCCTCCTCACCCAACAGCTTGAACAACCGAGCATAATCATTTGACTCAGATCTTGGTTTATTGAAGGAAGTTGGAAACACATCACTTAACAAAGCCACGTTATTAGAATAATCATCCTTATTACCACCTATCTCACCCAACTGCTTTGAAAACCAATCAAAACTTTTTGACTCGGATCTTGGTTTATTGGGGAAATTGGAAACACGTCACTTAACAAGGCCACGTCTTCAAAACAATTATCAGTACTTTCACCCTCCTCACCCAACTGCTTGAACAACCGATCTGAGTCCCAATCATAATCTTTTGGCTCAGATCTTGGTTTATTGGGGGAAATTGGAATCACGCCACTTAATAAAGCCATGTCATTGGAATAATCATGATTATTTCCACCTATCTCACCCAACTGATTGAACAACGAATCATAATCTTCCGCATCACTCAATTCCATAGCAGCCGCCTTTCTTGGTGTCAAAAAACCTGCCTTCTCTAGAATTTTCCGTTAAACTCTTTAGACCTCAGAAATGTTGTCAAAATTTGAAACAGATGGATCTTTTTTCACTGTCATCAAATAGAATATATCTTAAAAAACTATCAACATTGTAAAGACAAAACAGGAAATGCAGAAACAACAACAATCAGCTGTAGTGAATAAATATTGGGATCTTCACAGAAAAAAAATGATAAAAAAAAGTACCATTACAAGATTAAATAAAGAAAAGAATCTAATAACAAAATTGAGTATAATTAGTCTTCAAGAATGGACAACGAGCGATTGTCAAAGCAGCATTGCAGATACCTGAGAGAAAGAAAGGAGGACGAAAACCCTAATGCAATAAATGTATCGCCGGGTTTTTCAGTTTCCAATGGTAGACAAAATATGCAACTGAGTGCCTTAACACAAAACCATCTCTGTGTTGGGTTACATAAATTATAGAGGTACTACTGTTGGTTACCAAAAGCCAAGGAAAATCCTGTCTGGAAATGTGAATGAATCGCGATATCATGACAGACTTAACGGGAATGATTTAAATTAACAGATCAGATGACAGTTGGATTTAGAGAATTTCTGAATTTGATTTTTATTTTATACTGTTTTGCTTACGCGCCGATTTTGGATATATGTAATTGAATTGTGCGATAAATGTAATTGATTATGTAATCTAATTACATTGTCATGTAATTTAATTGCATGGCCCTATGCATTGCATTTATATTTAAGCGGTTAAAGAATAAAACAACATTTTTCGTGAAGATATGAATGGATGTACTCGTTCTATCGTATTCCCACAAATAGTTTATGTATAACAACACAACAATAGAAATTTAAATGATTATGGTATATCCCCAATGTCCAGATTGCTATTACAAATAACTGATTTATCAATTAATTAATAGGTGGAAAGGGCATAATAGTAACTACCAGAATGCCATAAATCACGCCTCTACAATCAAGGGATTGATTAATATCACGTTTCCATAACTGAATTATGCACCATTTTAATAGCTGAACTGTACATCATTTAATAACTAATTGTACACCATTTTATATATAACAGTGCATCATTGTATAACTAATTGTACACCATTCAATCCCAGCGATTTTTATGGGATTTGATTTCACGATTGTTCCCGCTTTTCATTCAATTGTGGTTTACTCACACTGATGTACAATTAGTTATACAATGATGTATTGTTAGCTATAAAATGGTACACAGTCAGTTATTAAATGGTGCACAGTTCAACTATTAAATTGGTGCATAATTCAGTTATAGAAACGCGATCTTTATCACATCCATGATTGTAGGGCGTCATTATGGGAAGATGTTTACACCATTTTATCTTTGTAGGGTTTTTAGATGATGTACAATTAGTTATACAATGATGCACTGTTAGATATAAAATGGTGCACTTAAGTTATTAAATGGGAAGATGGTTACACCATTTTGTCTTTATAGTTCCTTTAGATGATGTACAATTAGTTATACAATGATGCACTGCTAGATATAAAATGGTGCACAGTCAGTTATTAAATGGTGCACAATTTCAGTTATGGAAACGTGATATTAATCAATCTCTTGATTGTAGGGGCATGATTTATGACATTTTGCTAGTTACTATTATGCCCTTTCCACCTATTAATTGATTTTGATAAATCAATTATTTTTAATAGCAATCTAGACCATTGAAAAAAGGTATGGATGGATGGGATCAATACACAATGCCACACGGTAAGAGGCTGCCACACGAGAATATATATGCATATATATATATATATATATATATATATATATATATTGGGGTGTGGGGGGACGCGAACGAAATAGGCTTTGTAAATTTTTAGTCAGTGAAAAGACATTAATAGGAGTTACATACCTTTTGCCCCAATGGAAACTACAGTGTGTGATAAAGGGTTTGCCTTCATCGCCAAATCCAACAAGAACAGGTTGGCAAAAGTATGGACCAAACCTAAACGGAAAATAAAGAAAGAAATTATATCACTCTACACCTAATCGAAGCTCCTAATTTAGTGTTCTAAGAATAATATATTTTCCCACTCAAAACGACAGGAAGCTATTTTCAGACATTCATACAATTATACAAAAGAACAAAAGATTAATGGAACAAATCAATGAGAAAAATTGGTCAACGCCCTAATAAAAATTAAAAATCGCGTTAGCGCCTCTTCATCTATATGTGCCCTACACCTGTGTCTTTTATTTTAAACATGTGTCTGGATAATAACAGTAACCAGCCACAATTAAATCTAAGTTCAACAAGATATGCACTGTGGAACAATCTTACCTACCTTTTCTCATAGACAAATGCAAATATAAGGTCAACAAAAGTCTCAAGCTTCATATCCCTCTCTTCCCGTGGCTTATTCAACAAACAAACATTTGATACCTTCAAGTGGATTCAACCAAACAAATAAACAAAACAAGTATGGAAAATGTGCAACACTTGACCAAATATACACATCACAAAAGAGCTTAGGCTTTCTCCATATGCACTAGTATCTTATTTTTCACCGAAAATTCCTCAATCGAAATTGAATTATTCCTTTTCAATCTAAAGAGTTTTTTATGGAACATAAAATATTTAGTACACCAAAGAACTTAGATGAGCAACTGAACATTCATCTTCTTTTAACGCATCACTCTCAAATGCCAGCATATTCTACAGGCTCCTCCCCAAAATGAAAAGAACTAAAAAATAGAAAATCGATCATCATAATAATATGAAGCAGGCCTTCCAAATGCTAATCTCCCCATTAAATGAAACCTATCAGATAAGGCACCATGGCTAAAGTCAAGAGCACATATATGCACTTAATCTTTCAGAAAATAAACAGTTTGCTTGCCCTAACATACCCTACATACTCTCTATTCCAGTTAATGATTCAATACATAAAGGGATTTAAAGTGAGAAGGCTGTCTCATATTTCAAGCTTCAGAATTTGCACATAGCTCTACGCAATGCAAACAAATTTCAGCCCTAAACAAAAAATCAATCGGTATTACAAATAAGAGTAGGAATACAGTATGGGCAAATTAACAAGGCTTGCGCATCGGTAGTGAGGCCAAAGACACCGTGAAGAGCTCATTGTGGATTTCGTAAATCTTCTGAAAGTCAGTGGCGACAGTCTGCAAATGTACGCCAAGCCGCCGGTCGGCGGCGACCGTGAAACAATTCTTCCCCACAATTGCCACCAGAATGTTCCCATTATACTCGAAGATCTGCAACTTCCTTTTCTTACAAAAATTAAATTCAACAAAAATCACGGAAAAAAAAAGAAGAAGAAGAAGAAGAAAGAAGAAGCAAGAGTTTCTGGGCAGTTTATCAAATTAAGGTAAATTAAAAACATGTGTAACTACATAATGCCAAAAAATAATATTTTCCTCTTTTAGTAAACAGCATTGCTAGGGCTGCTTTCTAGTTTTTTTTTTTTTTTTTAAAAAACAATTGTTTTGAAATTCAAAATTATTAAAGATTTTTGAAATGTAAATTATATTTATACTTTGAGAAAACAGCATTGCAAGGGCTGTTTTCTAGTTTTTTTTTAAAAAAAACAATTGTTTTGAAATTCAAAATTATTAAGATTTTTGAATGTAAATTATATTTATACATTCTCAAATAGCTTCATGATTTTATTTTATCCAGTTTAAGTTTTAATTTACTCGTATTATACCCCATACATACGAATAATTAAAAAATATCTTTTCCCGTATACATTTTGAAGTTTGCTCGGTCGATCGATGGTGGCATTTTAAAATGATCAATACGTGGCAAATTTATTAAACTAAAATCTATTTAAGTAATTAATGTCGAAAAAGGAAAAATTAACCATATAGGTTCTCAATGTTTTTTTTTTTTGAAATTTTAGAAAATTATAACTCTATTTTCTAATTTATTTATTTTTCTAATTTTTTTTTTTGAGAAAACAACGTTATCTAGTTATGAACTTTTTTTAAATTAATTTTAGAAAAAAAAAACTTTAACTTAATTGAATTTTTTATTTTACAAATTTGAAAATACATACACCATTTTTCGTACAAGTGTAATTTATTTGTGCTCAAAATTTGAAAAGTGCTAATATTTAGAACGTTTAGAAATACAACTAGAACAATAAACATCAACTCGCATTTAGAGATATTTAAACAGATGGGCCGGATGGGATCTTTCTATTCCAGGATAAAATCCTTATTTCCACCACACGAATGATTGACACGCGTGTACATAAGTTACCATATTAATGTTGGAGCATAAATCAAGGCTAAATTGTAGGGTTTTAATATGATAACGTTTGTACACGTGTTGATCATCCGTGTGGTGGAATAGAGATGAAACACCATCCTCTGAAATAAAGATCCCATCCGGTTTAGCGGTTTCGGGCCAATCTTAACGATCTTTAGGCTAAATGGGCCGCTATTTCAAAAAACAATATTGGAACTTAACCCTAACCCTAGTGGGCAAAATAAGTCAAAAATTAATTTTTTATTTAAATCTAAAATTTTAAACTCGAACATGTCTAACATTTCATTTTAATATTTAAAGTTAAAATATTCATTATAAAAAGTCATGCATAGCTTATAATTACATTGCAATAAAAAAATAATAAAATTTAAATATTTTATTGATCTAAATTTTTAAAAATAAAATAATAATAATAAAGCTGGCATTATATACCCATTTAAAAATGAAAAGGATTAATACTTTTTTTTTGCTGAAATTACGCATATCCTATAGGTCATAATTTTTAAAATTATATATTTACGTCTATTAAAGATGATGAAGATGTGAATTTAAAAAAATATATTTACTAGTAATAGATAATAGGTAATAAAATAAATATATAACATTGGAACAAAAAAAAATTTAAAAAAAAAAATTAGCGGGCTAGCCTGGTTAACCTACGGGTTTGCCTTAACGAGTTTCGAGGTAAACGTTTTGGCCCCCATTTAAATAGGTCAATATAATTCAGCTTTAACTCTCTTTTTTCGATTTAAACGGCCCGAGCAAACATATCATGACCATTTAACATCTCTTACTGCATTACACCTGGAACATGAATCATCAACTGCATTATAATTGAGTTGCATAATAAAACCTGAAATTGGGTGTAATGCGATTGACGATTTATATTTCAGGTCTAATGTAGTAAATGTTTCCTATTCAAGTTGTGTTTTTAAATTCATTCTAAATTCGAGCATTTTTTCAAATTTTGAGCAAAAATCAGTTTTACTTATCCAAAAAATGAAAATATGTATTTTCAAATTTGTAAAGTAAGAAATTCAATTAAGTTAAAGTTTTTTCAAATAAAAATTATTTCTAAAAATTAATTAAAAAAAGTAGAAAACGGAGTTACAAACTCTGTTTTCACTTATATGTTTTTTTTTTTGCATTAATTATTTAAATACATTTTAAAATGACTTTAGTTTAATAAATTAACCTCAATACGTCTATCAGGTCGAAATTCTTAATTCTTAGTAGGTAAATATGGGATGAGAAAAATCCGGCATTCAATACTTATCGAGTATGTTATGAATATTTATTAAAAAATAAAATAAAAAGTTGGCAAAAAAAATGAAAATATTTAATATACAGACTCGTAGATATATGTGCAAAATACGAATATAAATTAATTATTCGAAAATAAAAAATGATACTTATTTAATATTATTTTATATGAATTATATTTATACTTATGGTTGGAATATAAAAATTAATAATTATAAATTAATTAATGTAAAACACTTAAAATTATTTTTCCTCGTTAAGCATTTAACTATTAGGAATTAGAGCTGATAAAGGGTTGGGTCGGGCCAGACCTCCCATATATACCTACTAGGAATTAAGGATTTCGACCTGGTAGACATATTGATCATTTCAAAATGCCACCATCGATCGACTTGATAAACTTCAAAATGTGTACGGGAAAGAGAAATATTTTTTAATTATTGTATGTACGGGGTATAATACAAGTAAATTAAAACTTTTACTGCATAAAGTAAATTCATGGAGCTATTCGGGAATGTATAAATATAATTTACTTTCAAAAAATTCTTATTAACCTTGAATTTCAGAAATGTAACTAGAAAATAACCCTTGTTGTACTGTTTTCTCAAAGTTATTAGAAAACAGAGCCACATACTCTATTTTCACTTAAAAAAGGAAAATATTATTTTTGGCATTATTTAGTTACACATGTTTTTAATTTACCTTGATTTGATAAATTGCCCAGAGTTTGACAATACAATGCAAAAATATCCGACATCATTTATGGCGTGATTGATATGAACTAATAGAATTGGATAGGAATGAAATGAAATACTATAACAAAGGGAATGCAATTGTATATGTATTCATTTTTTTATGTTTGATATCAGTAAGGAATGAAAAAGAAATGAAAAAAGGTTTCTAACTTCATTCCAAATTTCATGATTGGTAATTAAAAATAAATGATGAGAATGTAATGAAATATTTTTAATTACAAAATTACCCTTTAGTAAAAAAAATTGAAAAATAATGATTTCAACAGCTGTTAAGCAAGGAAATGGACTCTGAATTACTTTTAAACAAGCGTTTGATTGGAAAAATATGTGGTCGATGAAGGTCCCTGCCAAAGTCAAGAACCTGGTATGGAGAGCTTGTCATAAGGCATTGCCAATCAAGGAAAAGCTAGCTTCTGTTTGCAATTTGGAGGTAGAAACTCTTGCTCATGCGTTATTTTTCTGCTCTAATGCCAAGCATTGCTGGAACATGATATTAAATGATGCTCATTTGCTGAACTCATCCTCTTTCCTTCATTGCCTTAATAGTATTTGGTTGTCAAGCTCCATTGGTTTAAAGTGTAAGATTTGTATGGTCTTGTGGGATTTATGGTGGAATAGAAATGAAATAATGTGGCAACAGCGAAGCCGTTCTCCTGCCCAAATTACCAACTATGCCAGCTCTAGGCTACTACAATGGCAAGCAGCCCAAGTTACCCCTCAAACGGAATGGTTTCTCCTACCCTCAGATGGAGCAATGAAGTGGTAAAGACTAGCCCCAGATGTTTTAAAATGCAATGTGGATGCAACGGTATTTTCTGAATCTTCCAAACTTGGGTATGGGAGTGTTATTAGAGACTGGAACGGAAGCTTTGTTGCAGCAATCCAGGGCTCCTGCCAAGGTCCCATGTTACCAGAGGTGGCGGAGGCTATATGATTCAAGAAGGTTTGGAGTTGGTTGAAAGAAAACTGGGGGAATTCAAATGTTTGTTTAGAAACTAACTCACTCATTGTGATTAAAGCATTGAGGAAAATATCTGTAGATAACTCTTATTTTACTGATATCATCAATGAGTGTAGAAGACTCCTTGATAGTCTGTCTAAAGTGTCCTATTTTTTTGTTGAGAGATCAGCGAATGTGGTTGCTCATGTGTTAGCTAGAGCATCATATTATGTGTCTGGTGTCAAAGAGTGGGGATTTGTTCCTCCCCTCTTTATTTGTAATGAGTTGCAATTCGATCTGCTCTATTAATGAAAGTCATTTCGTTTTGTTTTAAAAAAAACTATGTTTATTAAAAAATTATAATTGAAAGAAAATAAAAATAAATATTAAATTTTGGTATATGTTTAGGTGTATATAATATTTTTATGAGTTTAATAAGATGAGCATTTTGTCCAAAGTAAAAATAACTTCATTCCTGATAGATTGGGAATGGCTAAAACCATGGGGATGGGAGGAATGACTAATGCCATTCTATTGGGCATTCCTAATCTTAAAATATATCAATCGTGGAATGAGAATGAACTTGGAAATGCTCATTTCATTCTCACATTATTCCAGCATACCAATCATGTCGTTAGATGTAGACTAGAGGTCTGTAAAAAAAAAAATATAGACTAGAGAGAGTGAGGATGAGCTTTCATTTCGTCTATTTTTTTAAAAATGAATAGTGATGAAAAATTATTTTTGAAAAATTGTGAATTTTTTTTAGAGTGTAATTGGATGTAAGAAGAAATTATGACCATGATAGTTGATGTGATGATTTGTTTAGTAAAATACTGATTGGGCGTGATTGATTATTTGAAAAATAAGAATGTGAATAGTGTTTTTTTGTGATGTAATTGTATAATGATGATAGTTGACAGTGATTATTTTTTAATAAAATAATAATTTGATGTAATTGGAGATTGAAAAAGTGAGAATGGGTGAATAATATATTTTCTAAATTTTTTACAAGCATTCATATGCTTTGTCAAAAATATTTGAGGTAAAATTTTGCAAAAAATTTCGACAACCAATCGTAGTCCAAATTTTTATTTTTATTTTTAGAACAACTAAGCTACCATCAATTCCCACTATAGAGTGAGATTTAGATGCAGAAAACAATGATGGAAGCTTTTGTAAGCTTTTTTTTTTTTTTTTGAAAAGAAGTTATTACTTTACATTAAATCGATTTATTTTTCCATAATTAATAAATATTTCATTTCAATATATAATTTTATTAACTTTACATTATATGATATACTAAATATTAATACATATAAACTAAACTTAAAAAAAAAAAAATACAAGCACATATACAATAGTAATGTTGTAGTAAATCATGTGTATTTTTTTCTGCGACATATTCTTTTATAATCAAATTTTCTTGTACGTTTATAAATTTATAAATTATCTATTAGTATTTTCATAGAGGTTTTAGTTATAAATGATAATAAGTATTTATATATTTATTATTCATATGTATTAATTATTGACTGTTTTCGGGGTTATTAACTAAAAATTGCAAATGTGAAAATTTGTTACAAAATTATGGTATTTTTGGGACACGTTAATATTGTAAAGTGGATAGTGAACTAGATCAACGACTCAAGATGGGTCGTAATCTCAGTTCACGACTAGGAAAAAAAATTAAAATTCAGCTCCAAGTCGTGAATCGGATTAATAATGGGATAAAAAGAAAAAAACATTAAGAGTTTTAGAAGCCAGTCGGGCTGTCAAATCCCGACTGGCACGGGTCAAACACAGTAAAGCCAGTTGTGAATCCGAGTCACAACTGGGAAGGGCAAATTTGAAAACAAAAGGTACAACGATAATATTTTCGGCTATAAAATGCAGTGCACTTCTTCTTCCCCTCCGAACACACAACAGCCTCACTCCCTTCTTCCCCCTTTCATTTTTTTTCTCTCTTCTTGAAGTAGTTTGGATAGATATATTTCACAACTCACACACGAGCACAAAATAAGGATACATTGGTGAATTCGGTGGCCAAGCAACATTGCAATCCAGAAAAGATTAGAGGTGGCAGACAACAGATATTTTTACAGGTTGATTTTTCGTTCATGTAATTTTTTTTTTAAATTAATTTTTTTATTTTCTTAGATAACATGAAAATTTTAGTTTTTGCGTAAAATTGTATTTTTTTTATGTTTGTTATTTTACATGTATTTTTTTGTTATATTTTATATATTTTTTTATTGTAGGTGAGTTAGTATGATTTTGCTAATTTAGGATTATATGTGTTCTTTTATTTTCTTAGATAACATGAAAATTTTAGTTTCTGTGTAGAATTATATTTTGCATGTTTGTTATTTTACATGTAATTTTTTTTATATGTTGCATGTTTGTTTTCTGTATGTGAGTTAGTATGATTTTGCTAATTTAAGGTTATATTTGGGTTTTTGAAGATATGTCAAATTCAAAGAAAATTGGAGGGAGTGTTCATTACAGAGGCTAAATATTGATTGAAAATGTCTATCAAGTAGCATATAGTCACCCTGCTATTGGAGTCACGAGAATTTCCCAAACGACAAATTTGGACAATTTGATATCTATACTACTTTAAATTTTGGGTTTAGATGGAAATTGTTATTTGTTAAAACTATCCAGTAAATATTGTGACAACAATATGTCACGAGTCATTGCAATTAATACCAACCGCGACGTGTGGTTTTTTCTTGATCTGGATGCCGAAAATAGAACTATAGATCTTTTTGTTGAGACAGAGGAATTGCATCGTAATGTTATGTCTGATATCCCTTTGGAAAATGAATATCATCAATACGCATCCTAGATAATGGGGGACAGTACACTTGAAACTCATGTTATGACACAAAGAATTAGTAATGTTGTTGTTAATAATATGAACACACGACCTTCTGAATCCGATTAGCCCAATATTGATAGATTATTGCTTGAATTTAACATCGATGATTATGGGGCTCATGAAACTTTATATTTTGAAACGAGCGAAGTTGGAAAAGACGATGAAAATGGCAATGATGATGAAGATGAAGATGGTGATACTTGTGCACCTAATTCACAGCATATTGGAGATTGCAATAAGTTGCAACAGAACGTGGATTCCGTCTCTGCCCCATATAGAGACATACCTTTTTTTAATTCACCGTACGAGGAAATCAATATTGATTCAATTGACGTTTCTCATCCAGCGTTGTACTATGACGCAGATAAAATAGTGTGTTGAAAATGGTATGGTTTTCAAAGACAAAAAACATATTCAATCTGTTGTTAAAGATTTTTTAGTTTGCCATGAAAAATGTGAGTATCGAGTTATTGAGAGTACTCCAACTATGTGGAAAGTTGTATGCAAATAAAATTGGAGAGGAGTTATATCAAAAAGTTTGTCGTATGACCAATGCGATTGGTGGTTGCGGTCTAGTTTTGTCAAAAGGTTGTCTATATGGGAAATCACGAAATTGGGGCCTCCGCACAGTTGTCTTATGAATTATGTAAGTAAAGATCGTAATAATTTGTATTAAAATAGGATTGCCGATGATCTATTGGGCATGGTGGAGACTGATCCAACATATGACATCAAATACGACCAACATACAATGAAGGATAAAAATGGCTACGACATTTCATATCATAAGGCATGTCATAGTTTGTGACGTGCGCGGGAAAATGTGTACAGTACTTGGGAAAGTTCAGTCCGATTTTTGCTTAAGTATATGGAGGCATTACAAAAGTACAATCCGGGGACAGTGGTTGAGTGGTTTCATAAACACTCAGATCATTAAGGAATTCATATGTTGGGTTATGTTTTTTGGGCATTCAAGTCGTGCACCAAGGGATTCCAGTATTATCGCAAAGTCATTAGTGTGGACGGGACTCATCTATGCTCAAAGTACAAACACAAGTATTGATCGTTGTCGCTCTTGATGCAAACTAACATGTTCTCCCTTTGGCATATGCAATTGTTGACAAGGAAACTTTCAACTCTTGGCATTGGTTTCTTCACATGGTTGCTAAACATATTGTTCGGGCATTAAATAAATTTGTCTTATTTTGGATTGTCATCAGGGATTGCATAGTGCAGTATAACACGTTTGTGAGTTTCATCCACCCATGTGGGTTCATCGTTTCTATCTAAGGCATGTTATTTCTAACTTATAACAATCATTTTAAGAGCGTGAGGCTGAAGGATTTGTATTGGCAGGCTAGATCAGAGTTCAGAATTAGAACTTTCAATAAGATTATGGAGCACATTAAAACTTTCAATCGAGATGCATATTCATATTCGGATGCAATAGACAAAAGTCAGTGGACACTCATCCACGACAAAGGCAAACAATGTAGAGTGTTGATAACAAATATTTCTGAATGCATTTAATGGTGTTCGTAAATGTGCAAGACGTCTTCCAACAAATACTATAGTATGCATCACATTTGCTCGGTCTGCCAAAGTATTTCTTCAACGCATGGAGCGTGCTACTCAAGTGATGCAAAAGAACCAGATGTAGCTGAATGAATAAAGGAAAAATTTATTAAACAACAATATCTTGCACTACAATATGGAGTTCATTTATATGATTATGCACAACAGTCTGCTAGTATCATAACACGTGCAGAAGGAGCAATGTAAGTCCGAACCTTCAAAGTGAAATTAGTGTCTCAAGAGTGTTCATGCGGTCAATGGAGAAGTAATGGCATTCCATGTTCTCATGTTATGTAAGCATGTCGTCACTTTGGGATAGATCCAATAATTTTCATGCAGGCATATTACAACACCAATGGATATCTGAGCATATACTCTTCAGGTCATTTTGAACCTTTGCCAGATGATGATGAATGGGATAAGACATCTTTTCAATTGTGTCTTAATCCTTATACTAGAAGAATGAGACGTCTTGGTCGATACATAATTTCTAGGATTCAGAATGAGATGTATTGGCGAGAGACGCGAGCAAGACAACAATATTGGGCACAGGAAAGGGGTGAATCATCTTCCCATGGAGACCGATCACGTCTGAATTGAGTATTAGTTTAGTTGTATCGTAGCAACCTAATGTCATTCTATTGTAATTTGATGCTTTGTATTAGTTTAATTGTATCGTAGCAATCTAATGATATTCCATTGTAATTTGATGCTTTGTATTAGTTTAGTCTTCTATGTCATTCCGTTTTGATTTTATGTTTTGTATTAGTTCAATTGTACCGTAACATTCTATGTCATTCCATTTTTAATTTGATGCTTTGTATTAGTTCAATTGTATCGTAACATTCATGTGATTCCATTATAATTTTGATAAATTGTACCTAAACTGTTGCTTTTCATTTCATAATTACAAAGATGGATGATATGTACGGGCCTATCGACAACTCGCTTTTGACTCTTCAAAGATAAGCATCGATCTAAGGATGTCTATACGGGGGATGTGGATAGTGTTCTTTCTGTATGTCGTTCCGGGGGGGATATTTTGGAGTTTTAGGGAGGCGGGGAGGGGGTTGTTGTTGCATCCTCGTATTTTAGCGATGTTATATTGATGGGGGTTCTACGAAGTTGCTCGTTATAGGTCGATGACTATCGACTCTCATCTTATTACAATATTAGTAGAGAGATGGAGACCAAAGACACATACATTTCATCTGCCTATTGGTGAGGCTACAATCACGTTACATGATGTTGCCATCATTTGAGAAGTGCCTATTGAGAGTGATGTGGTGTTATCTAATGATTCTCAACGTAGTAAGTCACAATGGACAAATTATGTTCATCATTATTTAGGGTTTAGACCTGATTTGGAAGACCACTTTAGAGAAAAGTCGGGTATCTTAATTACAACACTGCATAATTATTTCGAGGTGATAGACATTACAAATGACACATCTAGAGTTCAGATTGAGCAGTATGCCCGAGGGTGTGCCTTGATTTTATTAGATACTTTGATGATGCCTGATACCACCGGTAATAGTATATCATTACTATGCCTGCAACACTTTGAGGATGCTAGAATGGTTGGTAGGTTCAGTTGGGCTAGTGTTGTGTTATCTTTCATGTACCGTTAGTTGTGCAATGCTTCTAAGACAAAACATCATACTATAGGTGGAGCCATGGCCATACTGCAGATTTAAGTTGGGTCTCGTGTATCAAGTATCGTACCTGAGCTTGTACGATCTATGATTTCAATGAGTCATGTGATTGTTGATGATGAGCTTTAGTTGCCCTTGCCGTCGTATGGTGTTAGGTACTACGTGTTTTTTTTTTGCATATTTCTATCTACATGTTCATAATGAGATGCATTTCATGTATTTATTTATTTAATTTATTTCAAATGGGTACAACATTACAAGTTTACTCATACTACTAGCCACTCAAGATTTAATACATGGGAGATGTTTGATCGGTTACCAAAGGCACAAGTAAGTGTTTAAATTATTTCTATTATGTTCCATACTCATTAATATTAATGTGAATTCATTTTTTTGGCAGTGGACTTAGGAACCATATGACTTGAACTCACCCGATATATCCATTCTTGGAGAAAGATGCCTCACAGAGAATTGGATAAGTCAGCGCCCACTTATTGTATATGCCATAGTGGAGATACATCATCCTAATCGAGTCACCAGTAAGTTTCATATATGAAAGGGTATACCAGAGGCTATATCATATACGCATGATATGGTACACAACGTAACTCATAGGGGAGAAATGGAGTGGCATGGTCGGCTTACCATGATAGTTGGGTAACTTATTGGCAGAACATAGCTATTTCACGAATCTAGGGAGTTGGACCTCAAACGCTTTATTGGATTGACGATTGTCTCCACAAACTAAAATAAGTCTTTTCTAGCGCTTTGTCCTCACTCACGTGCTCCTTGAAAACTTCCTTAAGATCGCCCATCCCATGTCTACTCCAGGCCAACCACGCTTAACCTTAGAGTTTCTATGTAATGGGCACCAGAAAAGAAGATGCATCTGTTGGTATAGGTAGTCTATATCTAATCCTTTAAGCTTTCTTTTAACTATGCAATTCAGCGCTCATGTGTTCGAATCACAGGTCACGCCTCACGCCTATTTTAAAGCCCATTGCAGGCACGATGCTGGACCAAAGCCTAACAATCACCCTCCCAGCACCTACCAACATCTACTCCAGTGCTTGGCAACCTCCACTGCCCACCAAACTTCCTCAGTTCTAATGCCAACTTCTTTAGTTTAAGCACCACATCACGCCAGCCTCTCAGTTCCGGCTACCTAGCTACTACAAATTCTAGTTCGTTTACCCACTCAGTTCCAGCCACCTGGAAACCTTCAGTTCTGATCCGTTTACCTCCGATGCGCCAGCATCTCAGTTCCACCATTCCTGGCACTATTGTAGCACGCTTCCAAGGGAATTCGAACCCGTGACCTGCTTTTATACCAGTTGTTGGACCTCAAGCACTTTAGTAGATTGACGAATGTCACAATAAACCAACACGAGTCATTTCTAGTGCGCTTTGTCCTCACTCACGCGCTCCATGCAAAACTTCCCAGGAGGTCACCCATCCCATGTCTACTCTAGGCCAAGCACACTTAACCTTAGAGTTTCTATGTAATGGGCACCAGAAAAGAAAATGCATTTATTGGTATTGGTAGTCCATATCTAATCCTTTAAGCTTCTCTTTAATCGTGCAATCCAAATACTCACGTGTTCGAATCGCAGACTGTGCCTCGCGCCTATTTTAAAGCCCAATATATACAAGATGCTGGACCAAAGTCCAACACTGGGCTACCGGATTAATGGTGGTAGTAGTACAGAGGACGGATACATGGAGTGGCATCACAGCATTACACGACTACGCATTTGTCCATCACATCTTGAGATGGAGACGGATACCGCCATCAAATACTACAACACACAATGCTATTGTAAGATTATTTATATATGTAATGTTTGCATATAATTATGACATTCAAAATTATTTATATAAAACTATATTTACTTTCGAGGAATTGGATACGACGATGAGGATTGGTGCAACACATGCGACAAATGACGATCCAGAGTCATGGCTACATCTTCGGATAATTGTTATGCATATGAGTGATAAAATGGAGAAACGCATTCGCTCGTCTCCGGATATTCCAAAGACCTACTCGATCACGAGGTCCCTTCCAAAGATACCACGACGACCACTCAAGACATGCCTACTATATTTGCACTCCCCAATATACATGTGATTGTCCTTCGAGATCTACACCTAAGATGCATCATGGTATGAATATTAACACTTATTCACATACATTTATAGATATATATTTTAGGTGTCATGCTATTTTGATCTTATTTTTATATATGGCTAGTCCATCTCATGGGTATGGTTCTCAAAGATTCATAAACCGACTCATATTTTTCACGCCTCCGGTAGTGGACCACCATGATATCATATACATCACTTCTACGATCCGATATTGGTATGCTATTCTAGCATTTCTCGGTATGATCAATCCGGTTTAGGCGCCCAATTCCTTACATCCCTATTGCATTTCTACCCATTAACAATGTCAAGAATACGATGAAGATGATGATTTTTATACGTAGTATGTTCAACCGAATGAGCATGAAGATGCAACTAGACATAGAAGTACACATCGAGATAACATCCTGTGACGTGGGCAATCGGGGACCATAGGTTAGGATTATTTTAATGTATGTCGTGTGTAATATTGACAGTGTGCCTATGTGTTATCAAGATATGGATTATTTCTTCTTTTTTATGTGTATTATCTCAGTCTTTAGATTTCAAATTTATATTAATGAGAATTGTCAAGACATAAAATATTGATGTGTTCTATCATCTAGTCATTTTTATTCAATTACTACTAAACATTCACTTTTTGCTTCTTAAATAATAGAAAATTCCAACGATTTTTTTAAAAATTGTCGTCCAGTCGTTAATTCAATTAACAACTAGGAAATTAGATTTTAAAAAAATAAAAAATTCCTCAGTCGTTAATTGAATCAATGACTGGGGTTTCAAATTTTAAAAAAAAATATTGCTTAGTCGTAGATTGGATTCACCACTCAGCTTGAGTTGTAGATTGAATCTACGATCCACTTTACAATGTTAACGTGTCTCAAAAGTACCACAATTTTGTAACAAATTTTCATATTTGCAATTTTTAGATAAATAACCGAGTTTTCCCCTTTTGTATTTCATTTATTTGGTGAAGGTTTTTGAAAAGAGGACAGTTGGAACAGAAAACAAATCGGGATTACTCAATTTTGTCTAGTACGGAGATCTTCTCTTGGGCATAATTTATTGGTTATAAATGATATTGTTTGACGTGATATCGGCCTAGTAAAAAACTCAGTCCTTCTAAGAAATGACCCATTTTGAAACCCATACTAAAAGAAAAAAATTGGGGTTAACATTTGTGAAATTTAAGATTATTGACTTCAATTATAAATATAATAATATGGAATAAATTGATCGCTATTATAAATTTAAATTAATTATTAGTACATGCATGAAAATAAAAAAATTAATATTGAGTTTCATATGGAGGATATTCTGAGAAAATTTTGATTTAACTCGAAAACACCTTTTAAAGAAAGTAATGCATCATTAAACCAAGATTCATTATGAATATTTAGAAACTCTAGGTGAAGATTCAAAGTCGGAGGGAGGGAGTAAAGATGATAAATGTCATGCCCACACTCACGAAGTGATAATAACCAAAATCTATTTCTAATATAAAAAGAACGAAATATTCATATAGTTATTACAAGCCAAACGTACATTGTAATATAATTACAAGAAAAGCCGACCAAGTCTGCAAAAATCCTATAAATAAAACTATTATTACATTCATTGCTCTGGTCAAAACGCATCATATGTATATAGCAATGGCATCAAGACAACTAGCAAAACTCTCCCATTATTGGCACTAACTAGTCAGATCGAGGAAATCCCTCATCTAATTCGTCGTTGCCTGGATTATCCCCTGAAATGTTTTTAGAAAAATAACATGAGGAAAAAAAAAACCTCAATGAGTGGGTGCGCGTCTACAGGTGTAGTTTTTAGAATAGTTTAATTATTCTTTAAAGAATAATTATTTAATTCAACAGTCCTATGCACTCAATCAATCTGTAACACAATTAATTCAAATGTCACATTAACGGAGGGACCGTTCATTAACGACAAGTGACCCCCGTTCTCCCTTATCACTCCTTTATTGTATTGGCATAAAGCCTTACCCCCTTATTGTACCACACTATGGCACGACTCTCCACACTGGGGCTCGCAAAGCCTGGAGAAGTCATATTACAGAATATACCGATCCTACGACCCACTTCAACCCTTGGAACGCTCCGTCCTTAGGCGGTGGGATTTGATTGTGGATAGAGTAGAACCTTTTAAGAACGCCGACCCTTGTCTGATAAGCCAAACTTAGCTTTACCCGCACCACACTAGGGCCCGATAATTACCAAATATACAAGACACAAGTACATGATAGAGCGAAATGATATGTATATAAATATGGTACATGTTTATGTATTAAAAATTGGTTTAATTGTTTAAGTAGAATTAAAGCAAAACAATACAATAATTTAGTATAACACATACTATAACTTAAATATCAAACGAGTTTATTTATTTAAGCATGATGTTAGCTTACTTTACTGCGACACCTATTATAAGAAAAATAATTAATGATTTCTGTTTTGATGAAATGAAATTTACGGTTAATTAAGTGCAGTCATGCACCATTGTCACATTAATATATTCATATTTTAGTTCTTAGCTTTTATCATTCCATATAGATTTTATACCCTATAGTCAAAACTAATTTTAATTACTTATATTCTTATTTTTAGTTATGATAATTTCCATAGTCAAAAGATATTATATACTAATAGGTTCCATATTTTGTAAGTAATAAAATCAGTTTTAATTCTTATTACAAGTTACTTTATCTTTTGGATTTTGTCAATTCGAGTTTAATAATCAAACTTAATTCTACTATTTTAGTCAAAGGGAAGTTCCTACAGTATAATCAAACTATATTCAAATTGTATTTCAGGCCATTATTCTAATTCATATAAAATCATACTAAAATAATTCTTAGTTGTTAACAAAGCAATGTACAAATCAAGGTACAAGTGTTAGGTGCAATCATGAAAGGGTACAAGTCTTAACTATCACATAAATTTATCTGCTAACTATCCATACACAAGAACATGCAAGGTGAGAATCAACAATTTTTATTTTACTTTGTTCAAAATTTTGAAATCATAATTGAAGAATAAAAGCTTTAGACCACACACCTTCTCTTCTCTTTTCTTCTTTACTGTTGTCGTCCAAATGCCCTATTTTCGCTCACATGTTAAGCTATCTACTAAGTGTAATTGTTACTTTTTTTAAGAGTATAGATAAACCTCAGGGGTAATCAAGATAACCCAAGCCCACTAATTTTCCACTTGTAGTGCCCATGTGTAGGTACTTTCATCTTGCTAAGAGTTATATTCTAATTGGTTGCATAAATTAATTGTACACCCTTGTATATATAAATTAATTATATATATATGTGTGTTTAATTCATAAAAATAGCAATATCAGACTTTTAGTTATTCCATAAATTTCAAGTAAGGCCTAAGATAATTACGGAACATCTTAATATATAATTTACAATAAATATCCGGGTTGCACTCAAAACTAAAATATTATAGGAAAATACTGCACAAAATAAATCCATATACAAAATTTACTATATTACAAGTAGTTGAAATTTCGGGGTCCTACAATAAACGACCTTCAATGTTATGGGTTGAGGCTAAAATGAATATTTGTATTTGCTTTTCAAAAATTATCGTTATTCTCCAAAAATAAACATAAACATGCATACATTCCATTCTTCAATAAATTTTCTATCAAAAATATTTTGTTTTTCAATATACTCTCTCCAAGCACAAAATATTTTCCAAGAAATACCAATAAATAAACATGTTCTTATTTCATAAGAGTTGGCATAAAGAAATTTCCAACAAGCTTAAAAACATTCCTAGTAACAAAGTTGTGGTAGTATATATTCAAGAAATGTGATGTTGATCGAGTATGATTGTAATCTCCAATATTATTAGTAACATAATTATTATCATTGTTAACATTATTATCATTATTATTTTATTTATTTTATTAATGATAATTATCCAAATTAGATCAATAATTCTACTTATTATTAGTATTATTACTATTTATTACATCATTATCTTAATTATGATAATTCACTAGCATTAAATATTTAATTTCAGTCATTATCTATCTAAAATTCAGAATTTGATTCAATGGATAGAAATATCAGAGTGTTGTGTATGCGGTGGTGTGGGTTCTTGGTGTATATGTGTGTTGGTGTGTGAAGTGTAAATAAGAAGAAGAGTTGAGGGAGATGTGACGGGTTGTTGTGTGTGTGTGTGTGTGTGTGTGAGAGAGAGAGAGAGAGAGAGAGAGAGAGAGAGAGAGAGAGAGAGAGAGAGAGAGAGAGAGAGAGAGAGATAGATAGATAGGTGTAGAAAAGAAGGAAAAAGAAAAGAAGAGGGAGAGAGAGTGCGAGAGAGTCCACAAAAGGGAAGTGAAATCAATGACTCAAATTTGAGGGGCTAATTTATTATTTAATGGATTATGAGAAATTCAATTGGGAATTTAGGCTTTTTAATTTCTGATTTGGGGCAATTCAATTGGGGATTTTGTTATAGTTGACTCTTTGACACCATGCCTAATTTGACCAGATCCATAGGTGTTGACCAACCCATTTGACCAGTCAATTGACCAATTCTTCAAGCCAAACCCGATATTTCTCACTCAATCACAATTTTCAATTTCCTTTTACAACAATCCTAAATTATTATATTATGTATTAATTATACTTTATAATTTTATGTAGGAAACAGGGATAACGAGGAGTCAGATTTTCCTGCATCTGCATTCTCTGCACTAGATTTCTACTTTTATTTAAGGTGGGGATTTTCTGTTCAATTGTGATTTGTCATTATTAGATATATATATATATATGTATATATATGTATATATATATTTTCGTTGATGTGCAATATTTTAAATCATGAATATTATGTTAGCAAGAGGTAGTAAATAGGCTTGGGGTCGAAGTTAATCTTCGAGGTATGCTTGCAGTGCAACATTCATTAACTAGTCAGAAAGAGGAAAACTACATGTTAATATGTGTCATTATGTTATCCGTTGTATTCAATTTTGACAAATGTATCTTCACCGAATGAATTGAAAGATCATCATATCATTATTATAACTAAAAATGCCAATTTAACTAAAATTTATTGAAACACATAGGCCTTTACAAAATCGTAAGACCATGTCATGTATGAAGGTTGATGTGATGCCTAGTGTCGAGAGGTCAAAGAAGTAATTGGCGACATAATGATAGGCGACCCAACAACCAAAGCCCCAACGAATGACAATCATAACTGTAACACAAAATCCTTATCTGTAAAATTACGAACACGAAAATGTAATACAAATTGAATTTATTGAATCAAATGAGATGATTATGGGTTACAATTTCTAGAATTCCTCTGATCCTTCTCTTCAAGAACACTATTTGAATTTTTGAATGTATGTTTATCGCTTGATCTCATTCGTGCTTGAATTTGGTTTTAATAATGTTAATTCGAGGGCTTGATAGCTTAATCCCGAATTAAACACTAGCTTTGAGTCAAATTCGAGACGAACACCTTAAACACCATGGACATCCTCTGATTTAGACTTCTTGATTTGAGAGAATTCTGCCTCTTGCTTAGACTTTTTCTCTAGGATTAGTGTGTATGAATTATGAAGAGGACCCTTCATTTATAGGTGTAGGATGGGGAGTCTTGCCATAATTTATGGATGAAACGAGGCGATTTATGATTGATCAATCATGATTTGTCTTTCATATCTAGCTATAATCAAAAGATTGTGATTTGATTTGACCTGACTTGATTTATTTACCAAAATATTGGTAAATCACTTCCTTATTTGCATGATCTTGTTTTGATTGTCAAGATTAAAGATTTTGACACTTGGCAATATTTGTTCACGGACAATATGTCTTGGAGTGAATGAATCGCGGAAATATTTTACTTGAGATCAATTTGAAGCACATAGATAGTTCATGCTCATCACAAGGAATTTTTCACTTGAATTTATATTTGTAGATAGTTTATATTGTTATCAAGGAGTTCTTCACTTGAATTTAGATTTGTAGATAGTTTATACCCTTATCAAGGAATCTTCATTTGAATTTGGATTTATAGATAGTTTATACTCTTATCGAGGAGTTCTTCACTTGAATTCAGATTAGTTGATAGTTTATACTCTTATCAAGGAGTCCCCATTTGACATTTTTATGCTCGTATCAAGGAGCATTATTGATAGTTTATGCTCATATCAGGGAATATTATTGATAGTTTATGCTCATAACAAGGAGCTTTATTGATAGTTTATGCTCGTATCGAGGAGAATTTGAGAAGACTTTGATTTGAAAATTTTAGATAGTTTATGCTCATACCCGGGAGCCATATATACAGTTTTAACTCTTGTCAAGGAGGTTTCTTTGCCGCATGTTTTAAGAGCCAACTTTATTTACCCCCATGCTCAGTTGCCTCATATTTATCGTCATCGATATCACTTAGGTATTCTTGTTCATGACATATAAGCTTATCTCGATGGCATGTACACGAGTTACTAATTATTCAAAAGTTCTTGGTTGGATTCATTGAAGGATGTACCGAATGCCCCAATCCATCCCTTGAATGCACATCTCGATAGCAAATATTTCAGACAATTGATCTTTGCAATTGAGACTCAAATTCCTCCAACGAATGATGCAATCAACGGCAGATTCCTCCTTCTACTAACGTGAATTAGTGAGTTCAAACATGCTAACTATTCTTCGGATACTATAGAATCGATTAAGAAATTCTTGCTCCAGTTGATCCCAACTATCAATGGACTTTGTTTCCAAGTCAGTGTAGCAATCAAATGCATTCCCTTTTAATGATAGGATGAATTGTTTGACAAGAAATTCTCCATATGTTCCTGCATCATTGAATGTCTCGATGAAATGGGTTATGTGTTGTATTGGGTTGCTTTTTCCATCATCATCGCGAAACTTTGGAGGTTGGTAGGCGATAAACATCCTAAGTTGTCAATCCTTGTGTGTATGGCTTAGCATAACTCAATGATGATTTGCGACTTCCATCGAATTTTTCTTTGATTGTCCCCATGATGAAATCCTTCACTAGTCAAAGAGGAATCAAGCCGTCAGATGAAACTTGTAATTCTTTGACTAAGGACTTTTCTCTTTCATTAGATTGCTCCTTTATATATATCTCGACTTCGTCATGATCTTCTACTTGTTTTCCCTTCACACAACTCATCTCAGCATTGTCCACCTTATTCATCAACTTCGTGATATGGGAGTCTTGTTCTTTGGCATGCAAGACTCTTTGGCATGCTTGATAAGTCCTTCAATAGCTTTTGTCAAGCTTGCAATTTGCTCATCTAGAGTCGTGGCATTTGTTATCTTAACTGGCACCACATTCAAGGTGAATGATCAACTTGACACCAAGCGCGGAGTTGATGAAGTAGACTCATTCTCTAGATCTCTAGCATCTTTGTTCGTGTTGGCCAGAAGTGATTCATTCTCACCAATTATGAGCAATGGAGTGATATCCGAATGTTTTTGCAATTTCTTTAACATGCTTCTTGTGATGACGCTAATGATTCCACTTGTTATATTTGAAGAAATTTATGAAGTTACTTTGATTATTGTGACCTTGCGATTAGCCATGATACTTCGAGAACTTTAATAAAGTGAAGAGATGAGAGGTAGAAACTGTACCACTAGGCGTCCTAGAAATTTGTAACATATTGAATTTATTGAATCAAAAGAGATGAATATGGGCTATAATTTCAAGAATTCCTCTGATTCTTCTCTCCAAGAACAAAATTTAAATTTTCAAAGGTAAATTCGCCGCTCGATCTCATTCGAGCTTGAATTTGGTTTCAATAACATTAATTAAAGGGTTTGATGACTTAATCCCGAATTAAATGCTGGCTTTGAGTCGAATCCACGATGAACAGCTTGAACATCGTGGACTTCTTTGGATTTGGACTTCTTGATTTGAGAGAATCATGCGTCTTGCTTAGACTTTTTCTCTAAGATTTGTGTGTATGAATTATGAAGAGGACCTTTATTTATAGGTGTAGGATGGAGAATCTTGCCATAATTTCTGGATGAAACAGGGCAATTTAATTTGCCGATCGTGATTTGTCTTGCATATCTTACTATAATCAAAAGAATGTTATTTGATTTGATTTGACTTGATTTATTTACCAAAATATTGGTAAATCACTTCCTTATTTGCACGATCTTGTCTTGATTCTCAAGATTGAAGATTTAAATACTTGGTAATATTTAGCGGTAAATTTAGGTGTCTCCGAAGTAAACTATAATGGTCCTGGGGTAGAAAAGTCGGGTATGTTTCGACCATACGAACGACTTAACGATCTAAGCAATATTTTGAGAAAGGCCCTATGAAGCTTGACTATTACCTGGGATTGATATGAGATGGTGGATGTAGAATCAATAAATTTTGTTTAAATAGATAATCTTAGGAAAATTTTATTTTTATTAATGAGTTCGAAATATTGTTGACCGTTCGTATTTTATTTTGGAGGATAAATATTTGTAGTTGGAATTAATGTATTTAGCTTATCTGGATGCAAATTTTAATTATCAGTTATAAAAAATGTTCTTTTAGTAATTACTTGTATAAGGGAAATTGAGTCATTACAATAATACATACACTCAATGTATTATCTACCGTATATGACATCTCAAATGATCGTGTAAATATGCAGACTCACACAATTAAATTTGTCAAATACATGCAATATGAAAATCCATCAATTCAATCTGAATGGAAGTTGGAATGTTTTGTGCTTTTTTTTTTTTAATTTATATGATCGAACCTTTATTAATTAGTCCATTATGAATGCAATAAAATACTTGATCAAATCTAACCACATCAATTATTGAAAGAAATTTTGAATATAGTTTCATAAACTCAACCTTGTGTATCTTCACTAATAATGTTTGCTTAACAGGTGAGGTCCAATTTTTTTTTTTTTTTTGAAAACAGGTCCAATTTCTTTAAACCAAACAAAGATATTAATTCAAATTTTATCTAACGTCTTACTTTGAGAATGATCATCATTTGTTTCACCTTAAAAAAAGAAAAAGAAGATATCATGAAAAATGAAAATCTTCCCATATTACAGTTTAAGTAAATCTTTATTTCCTTTGCTTGCGAGTTTGGAGAAATCCCTAAAACGGAAAATTTCCTCTTCTTTTCTTTGCTTGCGAGTTTGGAGAAATCCCAAAATAAAACGGAAAAAATTCCTCTTCTTTTCCCACAACTTGCAATATTTTCACTTCCTTTTGATAATAAAATACCGAATGGCGAATAATGAAGGGGAAAATTAGTAATTTAAGATTTATGCTTGGCTTTTGGATTCAGCGGAAAAACGCACAAAAAAATTGTTATTTTATTTGGAATAGAAAAACATTTTTATTACTTTTCTCACTAAAGTTGGTATTGCACAACTTTCTAAAAGTATGATAAATGTGCCTTAATAATCATCAAGAGACTATTCACTAAGAAATGATTCTTTGCCAAATAAAGTGGGATATCAATAATTTGATATACATTAAACAAAGAGTCTAAATTGTACTTTTGTTGCTATGTAAAAAAGGGAAGAGACAAGGTGGAGCCGTGGAGGTGAATTTGAATGAAAATAATAATAGTGGCATGGTTGGTACACCTAAAACAAAGGCTAGGCCATATTCTTTTTTTTCTTTTTTTCTTTTTTCAAATTTTGGCCTTTACAAAATTAAGAAACTATAATGCCTACATTTTTTTGTGAAGGAAAAATAATAATGGTTTTAAATCGTTAAAAGTTTCAATATATTCTTTCATTAATTTCAAAAGAAAAAAAATATATTCTTCATTATTGATTGATATTAATATAGATAGACTCGTGCCGGGAATTTTACTTTTGGAGGACGAGGCTGAATTTTTCTATCAAGAACAATGCTTCAAAATATATTTTTAACCATATGAAGGACAACTTTATTTTTTCGAGGGACCAATATTTTCAAATTTTAAATAAACTTATCTAATATTTTTATCCTAAAAAATAACAAAATCTATTATTTTAAATTTGAAAAGACTTGTTAATTAGCTAACTAAGCCAGCCGCTCCATTCCAAGTTCCACCCATGTATATAATTAGTGGGACATAAATAAGGGCGAAATACAAGTTCCACCCATGTAAACAAATTCTCTGAACTTCTTTTGTGTCGCAAACACTGTACCTCATTAATTAAGTTTATATTTACAATGTTTATCCCCTATATTAGATGAATTTCCCTTAATCAATATGTACAATTTTAAATATATTTGGAATATTTTGCATCTCAAATTGAATTTTAAATTTTGTTAATTAGGAAACAATAATAAAATAATAAACTAATTAGTGATTTAAATAATTTAATTTATAAAAACTAAAATAATAAATAACTGTAATAAATAAACAAAAATATTAAATATTTAAAAGTATTTTGATTATTTGTATTTGAAACAAATATTAACTATTTAATCTACATAAATAATTAAAATTTGAAGTTATTTTTTATGAAAATAAATAAGTATATCTTCATATATATATATATATATTAAATCGTACAAACATAAATTTTTATAAATATTCCACCACTTTAACACTACAAAAAAATTCAGTTTACCGACGAAATAATTTTGTCACTAAATTTCATAGCTACTCTACATAATAAAAGATATTATTTTTTCCCAAACTATACCGACCAATTAAATCACCAACAATTTTTTAGATTTACTGATAGAAATATTGTAGGCATTTATAGACAGTTTCAATTTTTTTGGTAAATATTACCGACAATAATTTTACCTACAACAAGTTTATATACTTCACAATTATCTTAATACTTTACCTATAGATTTTTTTGTAGGTAAATTAATTTTTTCTTGCAGTGTGAATAAAAATTGTAAGGTACTATTTTGTTCATTATAATATACGTATATAAATCAAAATATGGGCAAATGTGTTTTTGACTTCAATGTTGCAAAAAGGAAGTTGGCCAATGCATGCCATGATTTATATTTCTCCTTATTCATATTTTAAAATTTTCCAGAGATAATTTTAGATAAGAGTTTGATTTTATTTTTTCTATTATATATGGTTCCATTTTAGATCATTTTCGGAACATGACAATGAGAGAATGTATTTGGTAACGAAACTGAAGAACATAAAGATAACAAAAATGTGTTTGAATGTCTCCTTGGAAAAAATAATACGACTCATTGTGGGATATATTCTTTTGCTTTTTGATAGAATTATGGGATAATTTTTCAGATGTAAATTTCTTGTCAGTACTGTACGTTTTGGATAATTGTCAATGCTTTTTTTTGACAAAAAGAATAATAATTTTATTAAATAATTCAAACTAGCAATACATCGATAGTAGAGCGAAAAACAAATCTGTTTCTAGGTTAATAATAAAAATCGAACTTAAAGCCTACAATTTTGAAAATTCTCAGTAATATCTATAATATACTATGATTCCGGATCTGCAATCTGTTGAAGACCATAATCGATTTGTTATCTCTCTGTCCACGGATCGAAAACTTGCTTGTCTGAATCATCCACACAAGAAAAACACCGCACCAAGACGGTGATAAACTAAGCGCCACACAAGACGGCAAAATCAAAAACAACAAAACAAACAATCCGGATCTATGTGGAAACCACTTATTTAGTAAATAAATTGATAATATGATGTAGATGGGGTGATTTCCGGCCGAAAATGGCCAAAAATCACCCTTTAACAATGAGAAACAAGAAGAGAAATAAAAGAGAGATGGTTAGAGAGAAAAGGAGACTAGGGTTAGAGAGAGAAAAAAAATAGAACTATAAAATCACAATTAGGGGCAGAAGTATTTTAGGATGCCTTTTTGGGGGTTTCAAACCTGGATAATTGTCAATGCTGAGAAGCCAAAACGTTAAGAATGAAAATAAACCGAAATATAGTTTTTTAATCATTTTCAAAAATATTGGTTCACATTCATTGAAAAATGTCACATAATTTCGACCTTTAAATTAATTACATCTGTTATTTGAAATGGGCTTTGCATACTGCATAATCAATATTCAACTAAAATGTCAGCTTTTGTATATGCTTAGGTTTCATTTAGTTAACATTTAAATAATGGTCAAAAAAAGTAATGATCATTTTGAACCTTCATTATCCTCTCCCCAGCTCAAACTAAAAAAAAATCGGAATCTAAAAGTTGGGGCCTCGGATAAAGTGCTTCTAATTTTAGAAAACTATTTTTTTTTGGGTAAATAAGAAGTTTTTACTGACATTCTTATTCTCAAATTTTTATTATAATCCATAATTTCATTTTCTCTTTCTAGTACCATATCTTTAATATATCAGTGTGTTTGTTTTTCTATTCAAAAGCTAATTTTGAAAGTTTTTTTTTTATGAAACACTTTAATCTTGATTTTTCTCCAGTTTTTAAATTTTATTTGCAATTACTATTAATTTTTGATTTTTAACTTTTTTTCTACGATAAATTACTTAAAAAAATTAAGAGTGTTTACACTCACTCTATACTATAATAATTTTTTTGAGGGACCCTCTATATATAATAATTGACTGGATAAAGCTAACTCCAATTCAAAAGTTTTAAAACGTGCAATGTATGGTATTATATATGAATTGTTTTTTCCCCATGTATAGCTTTTCATGCTTTCACATTACCTTTATCTTCAATCTTTTGTTTTTTTTTTTTTTTTTTTTTTTTTGGTTAAATCTTCTGCTTTTGTCATGATCAAATCAAATCATGGGCATGGGATTATCATGATTTTAATTTTGATGTTTTAAAAAAGTGGATCACTCAAAATTAGGGAATTCCACTAATTTGTCCAGGAATTGGGCTAATCCAGGAATAATCATTTCGAGACTTGAGTTTGTCTAGGAGAGGAACCTCAAATGAAATCTCTGAGTGGGAGTTAACATGCAACACACATAATAAGATTAGGGTTTCTTTGGATTTTCCTAGAGAGGTCTCTCCGATGTTTAAGTTAGTGACTGTAGTAGAGAAAAATCCAAAGCATAAGAAAGTAATTCAGTCAAATTAATTGGACTTACTTATAAATGAACTCGTCTTTTACCCGTGCGATACACGAGGTGTATATCCGTGAGGCTTCTGTTTTGTATTGTTACATATACATTTTTCTAATAGTTATATGAATTATATTTTATGCATGTAGGGATGACAACATCCCCGTGGGAATCATCCCCATCGGTAATCAAATAGAATGGGACGAAAAATCCCCTAGTTAATTCGGGGATGGGAATTTTCCATTTTTCTAGAACCGAGAATAGGACAGGGATGATATTTATATCTCCGTCCCCCTTCTCATTCCGATTAATAAAATGGTGATTCTTCACTCCCATCCACATTCCCCGAATATGTATATTGAAATTTTCTAAAACTTAAACCCAAGATTCTTTACAATTTTACTTGTTCTCATTCTTTATTTTATAAATTATTGATTTAAGTTATCTATGTTTAAAAAAATAGTAATTGCAAAAAGTTTAAAATTTCAAAAAATAATTAAAATGTAATATGATTATAAATCATAGGGTTAAACAATAAAATAATATTATAAAATATAAAAAACTTCTTTAAATACGAAATATTGGTTGTGTGAATATGAATTATATCTATTTATAGAACATGTTTATCTATAAGAAAGCAAAAAATAAAAAAAAATAATTACTGCGCAATGTTGATTTTTTACTACCCCAATATCGAATATTTAATAAATTATTTTTTAATATAATAATAATTAATTTATTTAAAATTTTAATATTTTTGGGGTTTTGAAAGCTGAACAATTGTCAAAATTATTGAAAGAATTAGACAAAAACCATGTTTTATATTTTGGCGACGTATGTTTAAAAGAAAATAAAATATTTCAAAAAAAGAAAACTATTTTATATTTATATATACACATATATCAAAAAAATATCAAACAAACAAATTCATATCTAGTAACAAATTACAACTTTGAAACTTGAATATCAAAATACATTGATAAATATAAAAAATAATTTCTATATATAAAATACTATTACTTATATAATTTCATATTAAATAAATCCTAATTTCTTCTTACATAAATCTATAATGCTATGTATGGATATATGTGATATACAAATTTGGATATATATTTTGAGATATTTTCGTTAATTAAATTTTTTTTTAATTAAATTTAATAAATTTAAATATAATTATAAAGAAATGGGCTAAGCCCAAATAACAACTATATATATCTTAAATAGTCAAATACAAACGATATCTAATATCTAACCTTTGAATGAATAGTTTTTAAAATTCATACATATTATAAAATAATGAGTAAATGTTTCTTATATTTATTTATGATGTTTTATGCAATATGTGTGTCAAACTGAAGATCGTAAAAAAATAATTAATTTGATATGTTATACGTCAAAAACGGATCAAAAATAAAAAAAAATTATTAATTTTTCTTTAAAAAAAAGATAAATATAATAATTAATGCATTAAACACAGAGATTTGAAAAGATAAATTTACATAATTTTATTTTTATGTTTTAAAAAAGTGATTATTTAAATAAAATTGACGACCAGATAATGAAATACCAAATATTTATTATTTTTTATTTTTACATATATTTTTATTACTTTTATAGTAACTGCAAATGGGTGGGAAAAATTCAACATACTTTTATCAACAATTTCTCTCTCTCTCTCTCTATATATATATATATATATATATATATATATATATAGGTTAAATTAATATTGTTATTATTTAATCCTTTTAATAACAATTCAGTATCTTTCCATATTTAGATAGGTGAAATGGGCGAGATTGTTTTTACTATTCCTAGACTACTCTCTCCTTATATACATATATATAGATTTGATTTCTTCTTACATATATATATATATATATATATATATATAATGTTGTGTATGGATATTGTAATATATAATATTTGTATACATATTTGAGGTAGGTATTTTATTCAGTTAAAATTAGTATTTTTTGAATTGAATTTAATCAACTTAAATATAATTCTATATAATTATGATGAAATGGGCGAAGCCCAAATAACAACTATATGTATCACAAATAACCAAAATACATGAATATACAAATTAATGTCCAATAGCCTGAATGAATAATTTGTAAAACATGTTATCTTGTATATATTTATTATGTTTATTTTTTATTTTATATATGCAATATGTATGTCAAATTGAATATTGTGAAAGTTGATTAATTTGATATATTATACTTCAAAAATGGATCAAAAACGAAAATAATATTATAATTTTTTTAAAAAAGAAAAATAATATGATAATTAATGCAATACACATACAGATTTGGAAAACTAATTAATGCAAAACATACTAATCCCAAAGATTTTTTTACTTTTTTTTATTCTAGACTTTTATTGCTTTTTATAGAAATATGAAATGGGCGGGAAAAATTTTGGTTACTATTTTGAGAAACGACTCTCTTTATATATATAAATATGGAGGGACCTTTTATACCTGAGATGATGGGTCTCATGGGCCTGATGTGGTAAAGTGGGTCTCGTAGGCTGTTTTCTGGGTTTCATGAGCCAATTAATAATATTCGAACCCAATAATTAATATTATTTGGTAATAATAAAATAATTTCAAAATAAATAAAGGCATAAATGATAGAATAAGCAAAAATCAATTTCATCCCCAACAAATTCATTTTCGGACCAACGGAGGGCAAGAAAAATAAAATGGTCCAGACATGGCATGATAGGCTCCTTGTACCAATTTCAAATGTAATCTACTTCAGAATTAATTTTAGATCAGAGTCGTAAACTTCAAAATTATATATATCTTTATATTCCCATCTTTAGTTCACATATAGTGCATAGTGCTGCTTTGTTATTTGAAATGATATTTTTCCAAAAACAATTACACTAGAAATTTAAATCTTGTTTTAAAACATCTCCAAAAATAAAAAAATAAAAAAATATCTTTATATTCCCCTCTTGTTTTAAAACTTCAAAATTTTAAATTTCCTTTATTGTTTACGGTGTTTGGTTTCTTGAAAATCGGGCAGAAGAACGAGATAGAATTTAATAATGTCGAGTCGAGAATTAGATTATCTCTCGGCAAGATGAAACTGCCTCGTATAAGTGCTCACAGTTCTAGGCAATCATCTCTAAAATAAAATTACTTTCGAATTTAAGTTAGCAGCACTACAAAACTTAAATTCTAACAAACAAAATGATGCTTCAAAACTTTCAAATTTAAGAAGATCGAAGAAGATATGAGACAATATGTAGAATTGTGCTAGTGTAACTTAAATGTTCATAATGAATGTCTATTTATAGAATTTTTGGTGCCCTTTTAGACGCTGCAATCCTTGGTTCAGATCAATCTGCATCGTCAGATCATAGCTTAATAGTGTTGTAGACAAAGAAAATTTATGGCCAATGATGACGCATGTAAAATAATATATTAAGATATCAAATTATATTTTCTATTTATATTTTGCGAATTTATTCAAATTTAATTCCTAAAAATAAATAGTTAATTTTGATATTTTTAATATATATTTTATTGGCCAATCAAAAGTTGCCAAATGTCAAATCTCAATATCTTGGCAATCAAGATTATATCTTGCCGATTATGGAAGAGAATACGATCATTTTGGTAACCCAAATCGCATCTTCTGGAAAAGGTAACAAATTGAATCAAATCACGAAGGACCAATCAAGTCGCATCCTTCAATCAAGTAATTATGGCAAGAGCTCCTATTCCAAAACTATAAATAGGGGTCCTCTTCATAATTCCAAGACAAAATATTCGAAGAGAAGAAATCCAAGCAAGAAAAGCGGTGGAAAAACTATTTCAAGTCAAGAAGATCAAAGTTGAGGAGATCCATGGTGTTCAAGCGAAATTCAAAGCTTTCATCATGGGTCTGCTCAAATCATAGCATTTGATTAGGGAATAAGTCGCAAGCCCTCGAGTTAACATTATCAAATATCAAGTTCATCTTGGAGGAAGATCACAGAAATAGCTCCATCAAGAAGTTATCATATTCAAGTCAAATATTATCAAATATATCACGTTTGATGCGGGAATAATCTTTCACCCCTCAAACTAATGTTATTCAAATTCAAATTAAAGTTTGGATAAGATCAAGCTCAAAAGTTCATCTCCAAAATCTCGAGTTCCAAATATTATATTTTTAAGGAAAAAAATCAGAAGAGAAATTGAGATTGTAACCCATATTTTTCATTTTGATTTATATAAGTTTAATTTGTACGATTTTTCTTGTTTGTTTATTTGCAGGCAATAAAATATTTGTGTTACAAGTGCGATTTGAAGGTCAAGACCGCATTCTAGTGAAGGTACACATCCCTTGGCATGCACACCTGCACATTATACAGTCGTGTCCAGTCATGGTGCCCCATCAATGAATATTCACGCCCCACTTAGTGCCCCCTCTGCTCACCACATGGCGCCATCTGGACGATTATGCTAAGTTACTGCCACATGAGCTGCCCTGCCATGTTATTAACCCATCTTAGAGCCACTAGACTAAACCATGGTTCAATTTCTCAAAAGATTAAGGCTCCTCAGAGCTCCTCTCAATGATGCAAAGTGAAAATGCGCATCTAAAGCGTCCAATGCAACTAAGTGCAACGTGCGTGGGCTCGGCTCCACGTCGCCCTCAGTGCTCCTTGAACTAGCTCAAAGCTAGTCAAAATCAACTTGCTCCCCTGTGGTGCACCATAAGGAGCTTCACATGATTACTCTTTTTTTATTGGTGAAAGTTTATATAAACAAGTCAAACATTTGAAATGTTTTCCATGTGGGATGTGACTCTCCATATTCCCACCCTTTTATATTTCCATATAAAAATGCATTTAAGTGGCTTATCTTATGCATTAATCTCTCATTCACCCAAAATTAGTTTTTGAGAATAATTAAATGTTAATCATCTACTCACAACGTAAATTTTAATTATCAAATTTATTTCTATTTTACATAAATATAACCCACTTAAATAATTGGTCAAATTTGGGTCAAAATCCATTTCCATTAAACCAATTTTCAACAATCCCCTACATAAATGAACATTAATGCATCCATGTATAAAGACTCGTCATTCAATAGTTTTGGCGAACAATTATTGCATGAGGAAAGGTAGCTTGTGGTTTTAAAATTCCTTAGTAAAATACTATCGGATTTACTATTTGCTTAGTGGCGCGATGTCTTAAACCATTCAACCGTTTGTCTAAACTAAGAAAAATAATACTTACACAATAACAATTCCAACACTTTTTGTTCTCACATTGTGTCCATTTCAGCTCTAGATCATATCTTAGTTTCATAATTATTACAAGTAGAAGCGACTAATAGTTCTCACTTGTATAGGTGATCTCCTATAAAGTGTGTTCATCTATATTCCACCATTTAGGTATAATAATTATTAAAAGTCTAAAACCTAACCTCACCACATTATGCAGGGTTTATCACTTCGACGTTCTAGGAATGAGTTGTAATAATTTCCAAGTGTTTAACTGGACATTCATAAATTAGTTGTTCCATTGAACCAAGGTCTTGGGACCTCCAATTCACAAATGTTGAGTTACCGCTATGAACACTTTTATTCTACAAAAATAGATTTTAAACCCATTATCCTTAACAACTTATACATTTTATGTCGGATTATGCCCTTTGTTAGAAGATCTACCAGGTTTTCCTTTGACTTCACATAGTCAACCGAAATAACCACATTCGAGATCAATTGTCTAATGGTATTTTGTGTTCGACGAATATCTTTAGACTTACAATTATACATACTGCTTTATGCCCCTCTAATAGTTGATTGACTATCACAATGCATCATTACAACTGACACTGGTTTATTCCAACAAGGAATATATTCTACGAAATTTCTAAGCCATTTATCTTCTCCAGCTTTATCCAGAACAATAAACTCAGATTAAATAGTGGATCAAGCTATA
Organism: Rehmannia glutinosa; assembly: GCA_016081115.2. Lineage (NCBI taxonomy): Eukaryota > Viridiplantae > Streptophyta > Magnoliopsida > Lamiales > Orobanchaceae > Rehmannia > Rehmannia glutinosa. The sequence continues at coordinate 121,485 of JABTTQ020000085.1, read as the reverse complement.
CACGTTTGCTTAGAAAATTTTCATGACACCGCTTCTCCAGTTATTGTGAACACATAGCCATTTGTGGAGTTGGAGTCTTTTGTGTCATATTCAATTGAGATCACAATATCCTTCTAATGTTGTTGGATATATCGTATAAAGTATCCCATGTTCCATGGTGTACTTTAAGTATCTCAAATCCTTATTGAGGCTTTCCATTGATTCTTGCTAGGGGTTGCTTGTGAACCTACTTAGTACTGAATATGTAATGCCTGGACATGTACAATTAGTTAAGCATCGAAATGCTAATTATCCTTACATATTATATTCGAGAAACTGTTCTCTATTCTTAGCTAAGTCTAGACTAAGATCTATAAGTGTCTTAGCTGGAGGGCTATCAAAAGTATTAAACTTTCTTAGAATACTTTCAAAATAATGAGATTGTGACAAGACAATTCCATCTAAAGTTTTAGATTTTTTAATACCTAATATAACATCAAATAATTCCATATTTCATATGAAAGTGTTTCTTTAATATTTTCTCAGTATTTTTGATTAAATTATGATTACTTCCCATAATCAACATATCATCTACATAAAGACATAAAATAATGTAAGCATCAATTGTACCTTTAATGTAGACACATTTATCATGTTAGTTGATTTTGAAACTATTTGACAACATAGTTGCGTCAAATTTTTCATGTCATTATTAGGGATGGCAATGAGCAGGTCGGGTATCTAAATACCCAGATACATCCCATCCATAAAACGGGGCTGGACAAACTGCCGCGGTTACAAGGCGGGGCGGGCTGACCCGTGCTGCCCCAAAATAAATAAAATTAAATAGAAAAAATGAAAAAAATAAAAAATATATTTATAATATATTTATAAAATATTCTTTGCAAAAGTTGTTATTATCAATTTATTAATACCAGATATAATATTACTAGATAAAAATTATATTAAACTATATATTATACATGCAAAATATATATTACATATATTAAAAAAAACTATGTGGAGTGGGGCGGGTGGGGCGAAAGTGATACTCAGACCCGCCACCCCGCCCAGCCGTGAGTCACGAGATGGGGCGACCCAAATGGGTTGGGGAGGGGTGGGTCAGGTCAAAATTATCATCCCTAGCTATTATTTACGTGATTGTTGTAGTCCATAAAGTATCGCAACAAGTTTACACACTTTTTTCTCTTGTCCAGGTGCAACGAATCCCTCGGGTTGTTCTGTTCGCCAAAAATGTTTGGATTTCTATACTGCAAGTGTACAGTGTAGTTTATAGGATAATGACAAGCAAGGTCGTATTCCTCATGGATTGACTACGAAACACTTAGGATATAATCGTATTCCAATTTTATTGAAGCAACCGAGTATCAAGAGTTTTTATAAAATCGAAAATTAAAAATAAAAAAAATAAATTTCGAACCCCACAAGTATTTTCAACAAATACGAAAGCAACCCTAGACACATAACATGCTTCTTCAATATTAAATCCAATTAATGTTTCACAAAACCAATTCGCGTTTCTATGGGTTCAATTCCTAAACTAGTTTATTTCCCCTTCCGGATGACGTATAAACAGTAGATTAATAATAATTGAGGTCTCCCGATGCATCACAACTATTATTAACTCCCAACAGATCTTTGAATTGAAATACTCCCCACAAACAGAAGTAGTCTCCCGATATATTACCCTATTTATATCTGAATTCAATTTTCATCTTGCTAGAACTCACCTCCCGGAGTATGGATTAATAAGTATGACATGCACATTATTGGCAAAATAATCAGCAATTAAGAATAAGCACTCGAATTCATAAAATGGAACACATGAATCAATTAAGAAAACAATTAATCAAGATTTAACATGAATCCATAGTTTTGATTATGCCCTAGGATCCGAAAGATTAGCCAAATATTGATAACAAATTCATAGACAAACTTGAAATCACTATTGTGACATAATTTAAGCACATACAAGAGATCTAAACTAAGAAAGGAAACCTCTTCTTGTCAGGATGGATCCTCCTTCCAAGCCTTCAAAGTTCTTGTGCTTAAAGTAGATGTGAAAAGCCTTGTGGTGTTCTTCGTAACCTAGCCCTCATCTCTTAGAAGACATTTGATCTATGTAATCCTGTGTATTGTAGTGTATTTTCAGATGTAATGGCTTGTATTTTCGTGCAGAGTCTTGGTCCCTTTATATAGGTGTTTGGAGAGATCACTGGTAGAGTTCTGACGGGATTAGGAAACCAATTCAGTCGCAGACACATCGCATGATCGTGTGAATCCATACGGGTGGGTCGTGCGATCAGATTTTGCTTCTGAGGTCTTCATGAAAGTTGTATCTCTTTTTCTTAGCTTTCCATAGCCACTTGAATTAGCTCAATATCAATTGTTTAGAGAAAGTTATGGCCAAAATACTAAACTCTACTAGTGCTGGAAACTGTTAGCGCGTTTGGACGTTTTTTGAAGGAAATTCCCTTTTGTTCGACCGTCCATTCTTCTTTCCTTCACATCTTTGCTCGTACCTTGGCTTTTGACATATCCTTTGGAACATGCTATCACCTTTTATCCAATTTAGCTCAATTTTCTGCAAAATTCACAAGAGTACGCAGTATCACGCCCAAGAAAGGAAACCAGTAAAATACACTAAATATACATGCAAATGTATCAAATATATATCAAAATAAGCCCTTAAATGCACGTATATTTTACACGTATCATGTTCCATATAAATCTCCTATTCCAGCTCACCATTCAAAAAACAGTTTTCACATCCATTTGATGTATCTCAATGTTGTGCAAAACTGTAATAGTAATGAGAGCATGAAGGAATGTGATTTTTGTAATAAGAGAATATGTACCAAAGAACTCATATTCCTCCATTTGTTTAAACCCTTTTGGCTACCAACTGGGCACTATACTTATCTATTGATCCATCTATTTTATACTTCCTTGTCCACTTGCATCTTAAAGGTTTGCTTCCTGGAGGGATATCAACTAAGTCCCATGTATTATTATGTATGATGAAATCTATTTCATTAATGATAACTTCTTTCCAGAGAGTAGCTTCAGGACTAGATAAAGTTTTTTGAATAGTTCTGGGTTCGTTTTTCTAACGTATAAGTTAGAAAATAAGTACCAAAAGACTTAATTATTATTGTCCTTTTTATTGCGCCTTGGTACCTCTTCATCACTTTGAGGTAAACCTGCATTTCATAAGTTCTTTTGTTGGATTTTATCTCTTTCCTTTCTTTTTAAGGAAAAACCTTTTCAAAGGATGCATCATTTTTTGATTCTATGATCATACCATCATTTATATCAAGAATTGTTGACTTTTGCACTAGAAAGTGACATGCACTGCTATTATTTGCATACCTAATGAAAATGCAATTAATCGTTTTAGGTTTGATTCTGACTTGTATTGTCCTGGGTAGTTCACTTTAGCCAAACATCCTTACAGTTTAAGTTACTTATATGATGGTTTTCAACCTTTCCATAACTCTTATGGAGTTTCATCTTTATCTTTGTATGATATCTTATTAAGAATATGGTTAGCCAAAGTATAGATTCCCCGTATATTCTAGGTAAACCTCTGAAGCCCTCGATTTTTACTCGAATGTGTATTTATTTCACTTATCGTCTATGTACTATTTTGACTATTTTACCGCATCACTTTGACGGGTAAATATTAATAATAAAAATATTTTGCATTTAATTTCATTTTATTTATTACTTGTGATCATAATCATTATTAATTCCATTTCACATTAATGATCACTTGATTGATCATTATTATTATTTGTGTATTTATTAATCACCTTAGAATTTTAAGTGACTATTTATTTTAGAGACTTATACCTTATAGAATTAAGAATTTGATTTAGAATAAGTGATCATGAGACTTATAAGTGATCAAGGAAATCACTAATTATTTTGGAGATTGATATTATTTATCTATTATCATCAAATTTGGGACAAAAAAAATGGAATTACCACAATTGCCCTTAAGTGGACGGCAATGATGATGTATTTGGTGTAAAAATACCACCCAACTCTTGTATATATATACCTAATGTTAGTCATCTTGTGTATAATTACACCATTTATTCAAACATTATACACATTATCTTATACATCAATTCTTTAATATTATTTTCCCCAACTTATTCACACTCACCCAACATTCCTTCCTTACCCATCCTTTGCCCATACATTTGACTTCCCTTTTGTCTCCATGCAAGAGACAAATTACAAGACACAAAAATTGAACAAAAAATTCCCTCCGCCTCTCACTATAGTGGATGGCCATTTTGGCCAAGAATGAACAAAATTTTGTTCATTTCACCAACTCATTTTAATCTTCAAACTAATCCTCTTCCTTCTCTCTAAACAATCTCCTCCTTCGCTCTACAATTCCTTCATATCTTCAAATCTTCAAAAACAATTCTTTCATGTCTTCAAACCTTCAAGAACAATTCCTTCATATCTTCAAATCTTCAAGAACAATTCCTTCATATCTTCAAATCTTCAAGAACACATCATTCACATCTTCAAACATTCTTCATATCTTCAAGAACACATCCTTCACATCTTCAAACATTCCTTCTTATCTTCAAGAAAACCATCTTCATATCACCAAACACTTCCTCTTTCTTCAAACACTTAACAAAAACACAAGAAATCTTTCTACTTCTTCATAGAGTTCGAACCCTCCTCTTACAAAGGTAAGAAATTTTATTCTTCAATTCAACTTGATATCCTATAACTCATCACATTCTCTTCTTAACTTAAGTTCAATTTTAACTTTTGGAGGTACACATAGGAGACTACATAAGGACATGCAAGTATTGTGGTCACCTTAGAAGACTTGAAGAGAAATTATAGGAGAATCTGGACTATAAGGTAAGATTTGGACACTAGTGCCCTTTTCTCTTCTTCTTCATATTTTCTTCAAATTTTAACACCCCTTTTTCATTTTTGAGAAATAGGGGCTGGCCTTAAGTGATTTTTGAGGTGGAGCAAAAATTCCAACTTTGAAGCTTCTACTAGTCCCATTTCATCTACTACACAAGGTAAGTATAGTATTTCCAATTTTCTCCACCTTCTTCTTTTTCTCCTTAATTTTTCACTCATTTTTCTAACTTAATTTTTGATTTTGTTTTTACTTAGGGGCTGTCCTAAGTGAGTTTCAATCAAGTTGTGAAATTTTATCCTTTTATTTCACACCTATCCAATTTTAAGGTGGGTGGAAAAATCTTTCCAACTTCTAGGTGTTTTTGTTAAATGCATGTAGTATTTTGTTAATGAGCACTTGAGATATATATATATATATATATATTATGTATTGAATGTTAAATTGTTGTATCTAGTTGTGAAAATTCTCAAGTGTTGCTCAAAATTGCTATTTATTGAAATTTAGGTGTATGCATGTACAATTTATTGTTCTAATTGATGAATTCTTGTATGAAATGGACATGCATGTGTATGATACTTGAAATCCATATTTTGTATGACTTATAACCTGAACAAGTCGAGCATAATCGATTAAATTTTAATTTTTGGACTTAAAATGCAAAAATAGAAAGTTGGTGGACTTAATTGCAAGAAAATAAAACTTAAGGGACCTCTCTGCAATTTTCGACTTTTGGGACTGTACTCAGGTTCAAAAATGATGTTTGGACATTTTAAAAAAGTTTTAAGAGTTTTAAGATAAATAAAATCAACCTTTAAAAGCCCAATGACTAGATTGTAAAATTTTAGAAGTTTAAGGGCTACACTGCAATTTTTGAAACTGTACCAGACCCTATCTTAAAATTTGAAATTTTAATTCTTAAGGGACTGTAAATAACATATTTTAAGTGTATTCAAAAAATCCAAGTGTTTAGAGCTTGGAAAGTAATTTTATAAAAATTGAGGGACCAAATTGTAAAAGATTAAACTTGAGGATCAAAATGAAATTTCTAGGACTTATACAGTCCATGTACCTGAAGATACTAATTTAATTATAACATAATGATATTTTGGACCCAAGGTTCAAATTTCATAACAATTTGACCCCTAAAAGCCTTAAAGACAATTATTTTAAAATGAGACAAAAATGAGATTTTCAAACATTAAGGGACCTATACTTATTTATTTTTAAAATTATTTTTTGTCCCAATATCCCACTGACCATAGTGACATTTTCCAACTGGAATCACATTAAAAGCCCTTCCGGTTTGTGAGTTCCAATTATTTTAAACTTAGGGCCCGAAATGATAATTTTGACAAATTTGGGGCCAATGTGAGAATTTTATACAACCTCGACCTCAATATTTTAAAAATCTGAATCTCTGAACAATTTAGAGAATTTAAGAACTGACCTCATAATTTTTCAAGGTCGGGACATTTATTTATTCAATTTTTAACCCCAAAAGTATTGGTTTTTACAAAACGGGGCTAATTGTAAATTTTCTTTTTTAACAAGGACCTAACTCAAATTATTTTTCTTTTAAGGAAACAGCCCTGGACCCTCAGACTTTAATAATTAATCAAAATATTTTTGTTTCTCAAAAATCCCTTGACTTATCGGATCGTCTTGACCGATTAATACACGATCGCGGGGCGACTCCCTCGTCTTGCGATTTTGAATCTATAACGGGACTCATGTTCCACCTAATCTTTCAAGATAGCGAAGATTGCTTATCCTCTCGATAATCATCTTCATCCAAATAACTCCACAAAAGCCATAATTGCCACTCGCCATTTCGAAATTTTTTTCCTGAACTGCTTCCCTAAATCAATGCCTGGTTGACTACCTGAACTTGTATTTACTTTCCTGCCTGAGTCAACTTGGTGTGTCGAGCTCACAGTCGGAATGGATACGTCGGGGATGGAACCGGTCAGCTCGGCTGCTATTCCACTCTCCGGCCCCATCGTCCTAATCCCGCAACTGAGGGATGGAATTTGTCCAAGGGAAGCGGTTCGTAGTGCTTGAGGTATAATCATGATTATGACAATCCGGGCTAGCTAGCTCTACCGTGGATTTGTCTTTGCCTATGGAGCGATAAGGTGACAGGTCTTGGACCATCTTGCTCGGGGAGTTACAAGGAAGAACGCGAGGAATCACTGTCGATCCACACGATTTTGGAGTTAATCGGACCCGTTTGGTTGGCGCTACAAATCCGTACGCAACCGCTACTTGTATTGCATTGGTTGGCGCTACAAATCCGTACGCAACCATTACTTGTCTTGCATAGGATTGGCGCTACAAATCCGTATGCAATCCTACCTGTCTTGCCTGATTCACATAGTGCTGTATGACGATGAACTGTTTTCTTAAATTGTATAAGTATATTACTTAAATATATTTATCACGACGCTTGTGGACTGTGTGTGAAATCATGCATCATATCTCACGCATTTTCATACAACTGTTTTCTCGCATTAACTATATATATCGCCACACTTGCACACGATCACCCCATCCACTGAGATTTCTGTCTCATCCCCTCCTGTTTTCTAACCTTTAGATGGGGACTATGTCGAAGATGTCGAACCGGCCACAGACTGATTACCCTCACCCCGCCTGTCGAACTTGCATCCTTTTTCTGATGATTGTACTTATTTCATGTACTTCTACTGATGTTGGACTACCGTTTATCCTGTTACTCTTTTCTCTCTTTGACTGTAATTTAAGGGCGTAGGACCCTTTGACATTTAAGATTTGGATATTGTGTACTTTACATTTTAGTTTTGGCCTGTAAACTTATTCAAGTTATTATGTCGGATGTATTTGGATTTTGTTAGACTTTAAGTTGTAATTCGTACTTATGTTTATTTTATTTCCGCTGCTTTAGACTCTGTTTCACTTGGGATTGTTGTATCATTTGTCTAGACTGTTGGGTTTATTTCTGTTTAAGTGGTTGATCGTCGTCGGGTCCCGTCTGGGGCGTGACAATTTTAGTGGTATCAAAGCTCGGCTAGTAAGATGGAAACATACACCGAGCTGACCCAGGATAGGACCCTCGGTCTGTGTTGGGTAGTACCGCGACTTGACTAATTAAGTGTGAAATCGATTTCAAAATGGCATAGAACCGTATTATTAATGTTTAGACTAAGTTAGAACGTATACTTGGAGGTTCCATAGTCATACTTGTCTTGACTTAGTTGACTCTTGACTGACTTTCTTTATTCATTATTTCCTTATTCCCTCCTTATCTTTCCTTTACCTTTGTCTAATCCGCCTTAGTTTTGTTTGACCAGGATGGAGCCGACACCCCCTACCTGGTGGGACGTTTTCGAGGCCCATGCCGAGCGGGATTACTTTCAAGCACTTAAGATTCGTTGGCACCGGGAGTGCCTTCGAGCTACCTCAGAGTTGTCAGAGGAGCGCCATCGTAACCGGGAACTGACACAGCCTTGGCAAGGAGCCAGGAAGAGAAGAACGAGTTGACCGTCATTGTCAAAGACCGCGACAACACTATTCGTGCGCGGGAGGACCAGATTTAGATTATCCGAGGAGGATCCCGAGGAGGATCCAGTTGAGGTCGGGGAGCCCGAGGCGCTTGAGGCTGCCCCGCTTGAGGACGCTCAGGGACTTGAGCAGTGGCTGGATCTTGTCGATTGGCCTGATGTCGAGGCGCCACCTCAACCCAATCAGGTTCCGATTATGGATGTAGCCACTAGTGATGATGACGACAACCTCACGTAGTTAGCTTATTTGTTAGATTGTACTCGTGTTATTGTAGACACATATTTCCATCTCGTTGTATTTTGCTTTCCGTTGTATTTTTATTCAGTTGTATCCTGATTTTAGATGTATCTTCGATTCTGTATTACTGTTGTATGAACTTCTTGGGTGTATTCAAATTTTCACATTAATGGATATGCCTTTTCTGCTTATTCGGTGTCTTGCGTATTGCTGTTAATTTCCCTATGCTATAACTTGTTTTACGCGAATATTTATTGGAATCATTTACTCATGGATTGCAACTAACACTTCAAGATACAAAATGGCTGAACATCGTGGACGCGGGAGACCTCGCCGAGTTCCCCAAAGGAATGATGACGTACCCAGGGAACGGGTACCCTCCCCCAAATTATCACCGCCTCCTCCACCAGCTGCAGGAGATAACTTGACCGCACAGCCCTACAAAGAAATCTTGGTTTTCATGAGGCAATAAGTAGAGCCTCAACATCGTGTTCCCGAACCCTCCCGAGAGGCGATTGATCGCACATTGGAGAGATTCCTATGGTTCGACCCACCGGCTTTCTTAGGAGAGCCAGATGACCTAAAGGCGGAGGAATGGATTGATAAACTGGAGAATATCTTCAATGCTCTCCAATATTCAGATGAGCAGAAGTCACACTCGCCGTATTTCGTCTAGAATCGGCTACTAGAGACTGGTGGAGAGCAGTTGAGAGAAAGTGGAAACAGGACCGGGTAGCCAGAACATGGGAAAATTTCCTGGCCGAATTCAATGAACAGTACATTCCACAAGTTGTGAAGGAAGCATGCCGGGATGAATTCCATAGGTTGAGGCAGGGGAACATGTCTGTAGCCTAGTATGAGTCCAATTTCATCGATTGTCCAAATACGCTCTGGGGACAATCGATCATGTAAGAGGACAAACTGTGTATGTTCACACGGGATCAAGCTGAACTTCAAAAACAACTTTTGATCATTGAAATGACAACCCATGAAGCCGTGGTAAAGGCAACTCTCCGCATCGAGTCGGGATCGAACCGTATTGGATGTATTCAGAGAGCGAGCCATCAAACAGTCTCAAGAGGATAGCGTGGACAACCATCTAAGCGCCTGCTAAGTTTCAGAAGGGACCAGTTAATAAGATAGATAAAGGGAAAGCCGGGTCAAGTGTGTGCACATTGCCAGAAACCGGGACATACTGCCAATGACTGTTGGCGTAAATAGGGAAGGTGTTTGCGCTGTGGTTGTAATCAGCACTAGCTGAAAGATTGCCCAAAGTACGAAGACCGAACCAAACAGGTGTAGCCGTAGAAGCTGGGCAATAGCCAGGGTAATCGGGCAAGGATGCCCGCTCGAGCATTTGCACTAGCCGGACATGAGGCTCCGGAGGCAACAAACATGATGGAAGGTACGCTTCTAGTATCTAACCACTACGCTAAAATACTATTTGACCCTGGGTCAATGCATTCATTTGTCGCACCGTATTTTGTTCACAAGCTGCATGCATGCATGGAACATATGCCTATATATCTAGAAGTGTCAACTCCTATGGGCGCAAGCCAGATAACAGATGTTATCGATAATGCATGCGAAGTTAAGATTGATGAGATGAATTTTCCTAGCCAATTTGATCTTATTACCTATATCCGAATACGATGGGATATTGAGAATGTATTGGTTGTCTGCACACCATGCACAAATGGACTGCCATCGCAAGTCCATTAAGCTATGTGAACCCGGAAAGCCCGAAGTTGAAATTTCGGGAAGGGCACGAGTTAAGATTGCCCCAATCATTTCAGCAATGAAAGCGAGGAAGGCGATCACTAGAGGGGCACAAGGGTACTTGGTGTTTGTAATTAACAAACCCAAGGTTGAGACACAAATTAACCAAGTACCTATAGTATCGAAATATACGAATGTATTTCCCCAAGAACTCATCACTGTCCCTCCAGATAGGAAAGTCGAGTTCACCATTGAGGTATTACCGGGAATCGCGCCGATTGCTAGAATGCCGTATAGAATGGCTCCTTTTGAGTTACAAGAGTTGAAGAGTCAATTGCAGAAGCTGATGGATGTGGGATTTATCCGACCAAGACGTCTCCATGGGGAGCACCGGTACTGTTTGTCAAAAAGAAGGATGGCACATTAAGATCGTATAGATTATCGTGGTCTTAATAGCGTGACCATCAAGAACAAATATCCCCTCCCGAGGATAGATGAACTGTTTGATCAACTTCAAGGAGCGACGGTGTACTTGAAGTTTGATTTACAACAAGGATATTACCAACTGAAGATCCATGAAGAAGACATCTCCAAAACGCATTTCAAACTGGATATGGACACTACGAGTTTGTAGTGATGCCTTTCGATCGACGAAACGCACTGCACCGGCGTTTATGGATCGATGCATCGAGTCTTTCAACCTTATTTGGATCAATTCGTAGTGATATTCATTGATGACATACTCATATACTCTAAGTCTAGAGAAGAGCATGAACGTCATCTGAAAATTGTTTTGGAGACACTACGAGAGCATAAGCTGTATGCCAAATTCAGCAAGTGCGAATTTTGGCTTAGTGAAGTCACGTTCCTGGGACACATAGTATCCAGCACTGGGATCGCCGTAGATCCTTCGAAGGTACATACAGTGGTTGAATGGAAACAACCCGAGTCTATAACGGAGATGTAGGTCCCAAGGGGTGTGAGTAAGGTTTAGAAGGGGGGGTTGAATAAACCTTACCAACTTTTCGAATTTAGTCCTTTTAAAATAATACAGAGTTAATTTCACAGCTATGTCCTTGAGGGACAGCTAAGTCAGTTAACCAGCAGAGTTAGCCACTCAACAGACTCGATTGAGCTGTTGATAGAATAACTCAGCTGCTTAGTCTAATACTTAACTTGGCTGTGATGAGATTTTCAGTGGAAGACTTAACACCCTTGAATTTGGTTTAAGTATGTTTTAACACTTGGTTTTAGCACTTAGTTAATTATCAGTTGGATAGCAAATTAACAACAGATATAAAGTGTTATGCAGAAATAAAATATTGAAATGTAAATGACACAATAAATTTTATAGAGGTTCGAAGATGGGGTAATTCTTCTACTCCTCTCTTGTCCAACTCCTGGAGGAATCCACTAAGTATTGATCAGAGTACAAAGTGGTTATCAGTCCAGATACAAGTCTTGATCACCCAAATGACTTGATCCTTTGGGACTCGATTGGAGATGCCTTGGTCATACAACCGCTTCTCGTCTGACTCAACTTCTTCACAGGGCGGCCGCTTTGCTACTTGACTCACTTGCTCAAGCTTCTTGGATTTGATCATCAATCCCTCCAATAACTTGAGACTGGTTCGACCTTGAACCTTTCTACAATCCTCCTTGGAATGTAGACCCCTTTTGATTCTTCAAAAGTTTCCTCTTCAACAGTTTGAAGTTGTCTTTCCTTCACAGCTTGGTGTTGGATCGATTTCCTTCGAGAGTTAGGCTTGAGGATTTGCTTGAATAACTTGAGAATATTTTTGCAGGTTACAGTATGAATAATACTTGTTTGTTCGTTGTTCAGGTATGCAAGGTAACCTTTTCTCAAAGTGATTCCTCATCCTTTTATAGTGAACTTTCAAAAATCTGCCCGTTGAAGAGATAGACTGATTTTCAAAAGTCACTTGTGTTCGTTGGCTTGTCTTTTCTTGGTCTTCAATCTTGAGATGTAGACCTTTCCTCGTATTAAATGAATTTCCAGCTTTTTAGGGTCTGGCACGAGGTGCAGTGTTTCCCATTGGTTTATTCCTTTGCACGCTTCTCGGGATGAGCACTTTAAGACATGGCATCATGGAAGTATTACTTGTTTAAGTAATATTCTTGACTTTTGTGCAACAGATTCTTTTCAGTTAACTCCTCTTTGCAGCTGCCTTTTCCCCAGATGACTTGAGTTTGCTCCAATGATTGAAAGACTCATCTCTCACTTCAACTTGACTTGGCTTCTTGAGTTGACTTGACTGACACTTCACACAGCTGTAACCCAGCTGATACTCATTCAGTCGAGTTCTTGACTTCTCTTCCTTGCCACACTCAGCTGCTTCACAGCGGAGGCTTCATCCTAGTCTTCAGTTGACTTCTTGTATATCCAGACATAGCTGACTTGACTCAGCACGTACAACCTTATCTATTACAATACAAACTACAAGGAAAATTGGGTGCCAACTTTCTAGTCTAAGTTTTACATGGCATTCATCAAAATCTAAACAATAAACTTCCCAACAATTTCCCCCTTTTTGATGATGCCAAAACTTAAAACATACAAACAAAATGTAAATAGCAAAGATACATACAGACAATGCAATAACAGAGAATGTATGCGTAGAATCAATCTTTTTATTGATCATAAAATTCTTGTCCTTTACACAGTTGTTTACAATGTGTATCAGAGCAAACATAACATTCTATATCTATGCAAAAGTATAGAAATTACAGATTTTATTCAACAACGTACAGAAGACTTACATATATATGCATTTACAATAGTAAAATACATGAAGGGGTGGACAACAACACTTCATCGCCTTCGCTGCCTCCTTCTTTCTTCTTCAGCTCTGTCGTCCTCTGCTCTCTTTCTCTTCTTTTCATCTTCAGCTGCCTTCTTTTTCTCGTAAGCTCTCTTAGCAACTTCATCTCTTATTTTTCTTTCCTGTCTTTCTTGCCACAACTGATCTTGTCTTTTATTTTCTTCTTCAATTCTTTTTACATACTCAACATTCTTCCTAGCCACTTCCATATTGGCCACTTCGTCATACCCAGCCCAATAGATCCCTCCTTTCTTTCCTGGATCTCTGTATTCAATGTTTTTGGGTAGAGGTCTAGGTCTGAAACCTCTTCCTCCACTGCTTCTTCCTCTTCCTCTGGGTGTGTATTGTATGGGAGCCTTCCTTTTATCAGCTGACTTGCTGCTTGTAGTCTGCTGACTGCCGGTAGTCTGCTGCCTATCAGCTTCTTCGCACAGCTTAAGGCCTTTTTCCCAGTACAAGTCCAGGCTTGGGCCATGGACATGTTCTCGAAGTATCCTTCGGATTTGAGCGTTTTGAATTCATCAACTGATCTTGGCTCATTTCTGATGTCTGAAATGACATCTGTATCTTTTCCTGCTGGAATGCCTCCAAATTATTTTAACATCTCTTCAACACGGGCATCCGTTCTTTTGTCGAATTCCTCCATCTCTGCTTCTACAATCTTTTTCTTATGAGACATGGGCACAACAGAGTGATAGAGCGGCAGAGTTACAGGAAGTTTGCTGATGATGTCGGCTGTGACGTGACCTTGCTGAGGGGTTTCAGCTATCATCAATGTCAAATCCTTTGACATTTCCCCCTCAACAACTTTTCCCTTCTCCTTCCTCTTCTCAACAGCTGTATCTTTCTTCTCTGCGACAACTGTTTCCTTTTCCTTCTCACCAACCGTCCCCTTAAGCATCTTCTGGTATTCCTCTTCCCCTTTTTTGGCATCATCAAAGGAGAGAGGAACCCCTGGGAACATACCAGCAAGCATGAAGTCCATCTGGCGATAGCTGAATTTTGCTTGAGTCCTGCGGAGTATCTTTGTTCGAATTCTCGAGCGGGTGGCTTTGGACTCCGCCACCACGGTTTCATTTCATCCATAAGAAGGTGAATTTAGCATTCATGTTTTCCTCAACGCTGCAGAAGTTCTTTGCTATGAAATTCACGCAGCAACTCCATTTCAGTTGTATGGGAGGCATGCAATCTCTCCATATATGCCTGCATCCTTGCCTTCATGTTAGCATTGTCAGCACTCCATATCATCATTCTGTTGTATAGTGCCTTGAAGTAGCGAACCTGCTCGAGACGCATGGCACTCTACTGTTGAGACCATTCTCTTATTCTGACCACCACTCCTCTCAAGTCTGCTGTGAGAGTGGCATCTCTGTTGTCCAGGCGCATGTCGAGAGAGGCTTGGTGCCGTTCAATCATCTCAATCTCTTCACAGATTTTCTTGAAGATTTCACGCATCTCAGCTGTTTGACTTGAGTTAGCTACCGGCCATTCTGCATCGAAATTGAAATAAATTGGCACAATCGAATCAATAGGGATTATAGGATCTTCTTGGACGGTGTAGAGCCTCTGTTCTATTGAAGTTTCTTCTTCAAGTATGGGCAATTCTTGAGAGAAAGGAAACACTTCTTCATATGCATCGTCTCGCACTTGAGTTATCGTGCGGGAGGTGGTCACTGCTGCAGCTCGGTAGCTCGCGATTGATCGTGATTCACCGGGCCTTTGAGGGTAGTGACCCGGTGGTGGCCGAGCCTCACTGCCTTAACTTATGCCTTCTTCTGGTCTCACCGGTTTGTCCTTTTGAGTTGATTGTTCTCTACCGTATCGAGGCGTCATCGGAAGATGATGAAACTTGAGGGTTTGGCTCATCATCAAAATTGAACGTTTGTCGAGCAGCTTTAAAGTCTGGCTTACTCGTACTTGGAAGAACACCCTCAGCTGAATCCTCTTTAGCAGGGGTTGATTCAGCTTCATCTGCGGATCCCAGGAATGTTGTATCAGGATCATCCTGGGAGTCATGAAGAGCGCCGATTTCCTCCTCTGAATCAGCAATAATGTTCTGAGGAATGCTCTTATCTCATTGATTTTTATCTAGGGAAGTCTCAACCTCCATTAGGCCTTCATTACCTCCTGCAGTCTCAACTGCAGTGGGGCCTTGTACAATCCCTTCGACAGGTGCAACTGTCTTAGGGTCTTTTGCAGTGGCATCCACAGGAGTCTCAACTCCGTGGATTGCACTTTCGATGCCCGGTGTGTTAACTCCCCGGGGCGGATCCATCCTCGGCCTCGATTGCATCGACAACGTCCTCACTGCGAGAGTTGTCATTACTTCAAATTTGAGACAGACTTAATCGTCCGAAGCCGTCAATGACAACTTGCGTTGTTCTATTTCTTTTTCCTTCTCCATTTCGCCTCCTAGATTCAAGGTGGAGTCATCTCGCAAAGATTCTCCGACCTAGGCTGCGGTGGAGTGAGTTTCCCCTAAGCTAGCGCACCACCGAGTGACGTATGTTGGGGTCACTCTCGCTCCAAACTCCCTTGTTTTCCTTTGAGTGTTCACCATGGGGCCAGGTGGTGATACACCTTCAACAGGGGTTAGCTCGACTTGGGTGCCCAAATTCCCGGTTTCATTGCCAATTTCCGTTAGATCCGTCCCTCTCGAGTGAATCGGGAAGTGGTTGCAACAATAATCGCGGGCAATCGCACCACTCCCAACGGATCAATTTCACCGTGTGATTTGGAAGACTCTCCTGTCCTTCCATCGCTCTTTCTCATGCATCAATGTGGATTCCCGCACGGCTTGCCGCATGTCCAACTTTTCTTGTGCAAAGAATAGGGTCCATGTCCTCATCACTGCCTCGAGAGCATGTCAAGATGAGGATGAGTATGGTCGCCTGGTTCTAGTTAGAGGACAAATCTTTGGCTTTCTCACAAGCTCGCGCTTCGTCACCGCTCTAGCCTTTTCTTGTTCCTTGCGAATTTGCAGATATTAATACAGCTTATACTCATCCGGGCTTGCAAGATCAGATCAACTTCAAGAAACCTGAAGAGTTCCTCTTCCTCATCAATAAACTCTGGGTGTTCAAACTGCACCCTAGAGTGACTCAGCTTCCACTTCCTCCACTCTCGCATGACGGTTTGGATGTCCAGGGTACAAGGGAGAGTACATAAATATCTCATCATCACCATTCTCCTCTTGTTGCCCTTCCTTTTCAAGAATAGAGGGTAGCAAATTCCCGCTCTTTCGCCTCGGAAAGATCGGGCGGTGGAGACACATTACTGTCAATAGGAGATTCTCATTGTCTTCGTTGCTTCTTGTTCTCAAATTACTCTGTCCAAAGCTGGGTCTTCAATTTGCCTCTGCTAATCGGCCTCAGCAGACTTGGCTACTTCATCAATAATTTCTGGAGATCGCACTTCTTCAGCCTCTCAGAGATTTTTTCCAAAGTAGCGGAGACTCACTTTGTCTTCTCAAGCTCGAGAGCTTGGTGATTCTTCTTCTTATTTTTGTCCTTACCGAGGAAGTTCGATTCGGATACTTCTTTCTCAAAGATTCTTGGCGGGGGCAGGCTTTCTTTTTCGATCGAGGAGCCGCCTTTCTTGGCTTGGCATTCCTCTTCTTTTTGATGGTTGGAGAAGGTATTTGAGGTTCCTTCTCCGCCCCGGTAGGGCGGATGATTCGGCCGCAGGGCATGTGCGTCTTTCTTCTTCGCCGCAGGGGCAACTATCTTCTTTTTGTGCATGGGCGCCTTTCTTCTTAGGAGGGGAAGTAATGATGTTTCTTCAAGATCGGTGATTCCCCTTGGCCGTATCCGCCCTCTTGGCATAGGCTCTCTTCCGAGCTCCTGAAACGTTTGCCCGGAACATCTTCTTGTTGACATGGAACGACTTTCCATGTCGGAGTGGAACACCCTCCACCTCCATCAAATGGCCGATTACAAGGCCATAGCCCAGAGATCCTCCAAATGACCCATCATCCTTGAAGGATTTATTTGCAACATTCTCGCGTAGTCTGCAGTGACGAATTCGCCCGCTTGATCTGATCTTCTTCTCTCCATGATCGCAACCATGACGATCGCTTGGTTTTGGACAACTGATTGAAGCTTCCAAACTTCATGTCTACCCATTTGGCGACAATATCCAACAATTTGTGATAGTCATCCTTCAGCAGCTTCTTGTCGGCTGTGTAGACAAGTTTTGCAGCACACTCGGGTTAGGCCACTTCCTTCCATGCAGTGACCAAATCAATGTCTGCTTCCTATATCTCTGACATGCCCTCCGACGGCAATAAACAGTGTTCCGCAAGGTCCTTTGCAGTTATTATTATGTCCTTGCGGTGGACGGAGGACTTAATCCATTCGTCCTACACTTCAGCGTTTACATAAAACTGGGCGACCTCTTCTACGTACGTCATATGTTATTCCAATGTGAGAAAGGGTTTCAGCCTGGATTTCTCGATCTTATCTGCTATCTTCTTCACAAGGGTTTCATCGAAACCCTGTTTAATCATCCCTTCAAAATCCACAGTTGATTCAGTGTGGATTTGCTTTGCGAGCTTAGCGAAATCATGTGCTGGTGCCATTTCAGTGATTTTTACCGAACGAAACTTGACGAACTTGCTTTGAAGACTGGTAGGGTTTTGAGAGAAAAGATGTTTGCTTTCTTTGCTTTGGAAAGATGAATAGTTTAAGTGAGAGAAAGAAAAACTGAACAAAAGAGTATATAAGGGTTATGAAAGGACGTGTTTTTGGTTTTTGAAATTTTGATCAAGATCAACGGCTTAGATTTAGCACGTCTCATTGCATTTAATTTCTCGCATTTAATGCGGAAACATTTTTATCCAATCATATGCTTGTAGTGCGACTTTTAATCAGACTTTCGTCATTATTCTACGCCGACGTCATCCTTAAAAACATTCCCGCTTATTAAAAACGACTGCGTTTTTGTCACTTAGCTCATAAATGACTCAGCTCACTGCACAATTAACTCAACTCTTCTTCTCTCCTTTCCTAAGGTGACTCAGCTGGTCACTAACTCGATACAACTGACTTTCCGATACGGCTTGTAGGTCCCAAGGGGTGTGAGTGTAAGGTTTAGAAGGGGGTTGAATAAACCTTACCAACTTTTCGATTTAGTCCTTTTAAAATGTTCGAGTTAATACTTCACAAATGTGTCCTTGATGGACAACTAAGTTAGTTAATCGTGAGTTAGTCACTCAACAGACTGATGAGCTATTGATAGAATAACTCAAATTGTTTTGACTAAAGACTTAACTCGACCGTGATATGTTTTTAGCGGAAGACTTAACACCCTTGAATTTGGTTAAGTTTGTTTTAATACTAGGTTTTAGCACTTGGTTGATTATCAATTGACACAAATTAATCGTGATATAAAAGTAATATGCGAAATTAAAGTCTTTGAAATGTAAATGACACAATAAGTTTTTATAGAGGTTCGAAGATGGGGTAATTCTACTACTCCTCTCTTCTCCAACTCCTGGAGGAATCCACTAAGTATTGATCGATATACAAAGTGGTTAACGATCAGATACAAGTCTTGATCACACAAATGACTTGATCCTTTGGGACTCGATCTGAGATGCCTTGGTCACACAAATGGCTTCTCGTGCGACTCGAACTTCTTCACAAGGCACCGCTTTGTTACTACAACCCACTTGCTCAAGCTTCTTGGATTTGATCACGAAGCCCTCCAAAAACTCGAGACGGTTCGACCTTGAACCTTCCTACAATCCTTCGTGGAATGTAGACCCCTTAATTCTTCAAATATTTTCCTCTTCAACTCGATAGAAGTTGTCTTTCCTTCACAGTGAGTGTTGGATTGATTTCCTTCGTAATGTAGGCTTGAGGATTGATCTTGAATGACTTGAGAATATTTTTGGTTACTGATTCGAATGTTAGCTTGAATGTTCGTGGTTCGTAACCTTCTCTCGAGTGATTCCTCGGCCTTTTATAGCGATCTTTCAAAAATTTGCCCGTTGAAGAGATATGCTTATTTTTAAAAGACACTTGTGGTCGCTGGCTTGTCTTGTTGCGATCCTTGGAATTGCCACTTCCTCGTATGATCGATTCTTGACTTTTTCGAGTTCGACACAGTGCGTGCTTCCCATTGTTTATTCCTTTTGCACGCATCGGGATCGAGACTTCAAGAAAGGCGATATAGAGGTATTACTTGTTTAAGTAATTCTATTGACTTAAATACAATGCATCTCTTTCGATTATCTCGTCTTGATCGCATTTTCTTAACTTCCCCGATTGACTTGAGTCGACTTCCAATCATTGGATGACTCTTCTCTCTTCGTCACTTCAACTAGAGACTTGGTGTCTTGAGTTGTCTTGATGATACTTCACTCACCAGATCTCACCGCACCTTCATCAGTTCCTATCTTCTTTTATTTGCCACACTCGGTGACTTGCAGTAAGTCTTCCTTCTAATCTCCGGTTGTCTTCTTGCATGTTCAGGCATAGCCGACTTGACTCACTCCACCCACCTTTTATCTATTACAATGCAATTTACAACGAGAAAAATGGGGTGCCAACTTGCTATTCTAAGTTTTACATGGCATTCATCAAAATCTAAAAATTAATTTCCTAACAATTTCCCCCTTTTTGATGATGCCAAAACTTAAAACATTCATACAATAAATGAACAGCAAAAATACGTACAGACAAATGTAGAATCACAAAATGTATGCTTAGAATCAATCTTTTATTGATCATAACATTCTTGTTCTTTACATAGCTGTTTACAAAGTGTATCAGAGCTTAAATAGAACTTAGAGTAACTATGTTGTTCTATATCTACACAAGTATAGAAATTGTACGATTTTATTCGATGTACAGAAGACTTACATAAAAATGTATTTACATAGTGATATACATGAAGGGGTGGACAACAACACTTCATCTCCTTCGTTGACTCCTTCTTTCATCTTCTTCAGCTCTGTCATCTTCTGACCTTTTTCTCTTTTTCTCATCTTCAGCCGCCTTCTTTTTCTCATACGCTTTTCTGGCAGCTTCATCTCTTCTCTGTCTTTCTTGTCTTTCCTCCCATAGCTGAGTTTGTCTTTTATTTTCCTCTTCAATTCTCTTCA
This sequence comes from Rehmannia glutinosa, assembly GCA_016081115.2. Taxonomy (NCBI): domain Eukaryota; kingdom Viridiplantae; phylum Streptophyta; class Magnoliopsida; order Lamiales; family Orobanchaceae; genus Rehmannia; species Rehmannia glutinosa. Next base: position 101,126 of record JABTTQ020000085.1, on the reverse strand, counting down.
CATACTTAGCATTGTTCTTAGCCACTTGCAGGTTGGCTACTTCGTCAAATCCAGCCCAATAGATCCCTCTTTTCTTGCCTGGATCTATGTACTCAATGTTTTTGGGCGGAGATCTGGAGTCTGAAACCTCTTCCTCCACCATCGCTTCTTCCCCTCCGCCTGCGGGCGTGTGTTATCTTGGGGCCTTCTTTTTCCTTTGGTGAGTGACTATGAGTGACCCAGGTGGAGCCGCGTAGTCCGTCGGTCTCTTTTTTCTTCTTCACATAGTTTGAGACCTTTTTCCCAAGATAAAATCCCGGCTTGAGCCATGGACATATTTGCGAAGTAACCTTCGGATGCGAGCGTCTTGAATTCATCAATAGATCTTGGCTCCTTCAGGCATCGAAATGGCATAGGTGTCTCTGTGTGTTGGAATGCCTCCATGTTGTTTCGAAATGTTCATAACTCGGCATCCATCTTTCCTTCCACTTCCTTTATCCCCTGCTTCAATCGTCTTTCTCTTTTCACCATAGGTGCTGCAGTGTTGGAGTGGCGAGTCATCGGGAGTTTGCTTTGATGATATCAATTGACAAGACCTTGTTGGGGGTTTTAGCAATCATCAAGGTCACATCTTTCGAACCTTCCCCTCAATGATTTTCCTTTCTTCTCTCTTCTCACTTCCTCATTGTCTTTCCCTTCACATTGTGTCCTCCTTTTTTCACCTTCGAGATCCCTTGACACCTTTTGGTATTCCTCTTCCCCCTTTTTGGCATCATCAAAGGAGAGAAAAACCCCGAAACAAGCTAGCAAGCATGAAGTCTAAGCGGTTGATAGTGAGTTACGCTTCGAATTTGTTGCGTATCTATGCCGCACGAATTGAGCGGGTGACGTTGGATTCAGTTGCTACCAACTTCATCTCGGCCATGAGAAGGCTGAACTTTCGATCCATGTTCTCCTCTACGCGCAGGAGCTCTTTCTTATTATATTCACGCAATTTTGTATCTACGTGGTGTGAGATTCATGCATTCGTTCGATGTGCTCTTGCATTTTTGTCTTTGCATCGACATTCTCGGCTGCCCGGACTAGCAACTTGTTGAACAATGTCTGAAATATCGAGCTTGTTCCACGCACATTGTCTCTGCTGTTGCCACCATTCCCGAATCCACGACAATTATGCCTCGCATGAGATCAACAAGATGGGTTTGCGTCTCTATTATCGAGCCTCATGTCCGGTGAGGCCTGGTGCCTCTCTATCTTTTAAATCTCTTGCAAATATGGCTTTGAAAACTTCCCGAACCTCACCGTCTTCACTCTCACCGGTGGCGGCCAAGCGTCAAAGTCATAGTGCATTGGAACAATGGTGTCTGTGGAAATAACGGGATCAGGTTTATGGAAGCGCTCTCGATCTCTAGGCGATTCTTCAAGGAGGTCGGTGTTAGTCAAGTGGCTACGATAATCTGCAGAGGGGGTGAATAGATTATCTCGATTTTTCAGATTTTGCCCTCTTTTTTTCGAATAATCAAACAAAGACGAGAATGTAAATGCGGAAATTAAACAACACTCGTCGATTTAAAGAGGTTCAACCCACCTAGGGCCTAATCCTCTACCACCCCAAAGATATCCGGATGGATTTCAAAAAAAGATATTATTAATTTACAAAAAATTAATACAACACCTTGAGGATTACCACAACCCTCTTACACCACCTTGAGGATTACCACAATCCTCTTACAACACCTTTGAAGATTACCACAACCTTCAAACACCTATCACCTAGATCACCCAAGTGTATTCTTACCACAAGAATACTCACAAGATGTCTTGTGTTGAATGATGACCAAAATCAAGATTACAACTCAATAATGATTGATACAATATGAGTACAAGTGTAATCAAGAATTGAAAGCCTAGACCTCAAATAAGTGCAAGTGAAAGTGCTTAGGCTAATACAACAAGATATATGAAAGTGTTTGCTCAATTGCTCTTTGCTTGTATATAGTGTGTTGTCTTGTTGCTTGAATGAAGCCTCTATTTATAGGAGAGGTCTTGGCTTTGATTTCCAGACATTGGCTCCTCCTTGGGGAGTGATTTGCTGCAAAAAAGAAACCATTTAAAATGATCAATATAGTCTGTTAGAAATCAATCCCACAAAATAGGGAAAAAGCGTATTCGAAAATGCAACGGATAGTTTCTTTGATAAACATGGGTTCGGCCGTCGCATGCAGAGATAAGATTGAAATTGAATTCTCGCGAATTTTTACACAGGGGACCGGTCGAAGGGGGTTCGACCCGTCGCTTTTAGTCAGTGACCGGTTGCCGCCCACGATTTTACGAAGCAGAGAAGTCGGAACAAAAATCCACTTGCGGTGCAATTGTCGCCGCGGCCGGTCGACGGGTCGACCGCATTGTCGCCTTGGCCGACCGCGACCGCCGCCCACCGGTCGGCCATCGATCGCCCCGCTGTTTTCTTACGTCCCATTTTCTGTTTCTTAGCTCAACTCAGTGCGGGTTGCCCTATAGGCGACCGACGAGCTGAAACAAATGTGTTGTCCAATGTTTTATTGAAAATAAACTTCAAGAAATACTCCAAAAAATAGTAAAAACATTTTAAGTTGATCGGAAATATTTAGACAACATTTAGGGACATAGTTTTGGTTTGAAAACATATTTGAACAAAATCGAACATAATCATCAAAATCATGATAAAAACATTTATCTAACAAACTCCCCCTTTTTGATGATTACAAACCAAAACAATTTTCTTGAGGGCGATTTTAAAACCAAATAAAATTTTCGGTTTTACAAGTAAACTATCCGTTAGAAGTATTTCATACAAAGCTCCCCCTATTTATGAGCATATCAACAAACGATAATTATAAGTAAGAAGCACAAGCTATAACAAGCTTATATAGATTGCATCATGAGCTAAGAAGCTCCCCCTATCCACAATACTTATTACGAGCTTTTATTAGCTTCTCTTGAGCTAACGAGCCAATATCCTGTTTCTCCCCCTTTGGAATCATCAAAAAGAATGTTAGAATGGTGAAAACACCATACAATAATATCAAAGTGCGCCAAGGGGACGGTTTATTAACCGTTGATCAATTAAAGCATCGTAATCCAAGAAAAATGGGAAAAATGTAATATAAAGAAGTTATACACTTGTTTAGATAGGCAAAACAGGATCCCAATAAGTATAGAAAACTTTTGAAAGCAAGAGAATCATGTATAAGTTGAAATTTTCATTGCGACATTTCATCGAACACCTTGTGTGCGGTAAAAATAGAAGAGGTTGTATATAACCTTTGTAAATGGTTCAAGCCAAAAATTGTCAACATCAATTTAAGCCAATCATCATACAACACAACAACTAAGCTCATCATGATCATACGAAAATTACATCAAAAATTTTCAAGAAACTCGAAAAACTCAAGGGTTCCACCCAATTGAGTAAAAGACGCGAAATTCTTACCATTTGATCGGAAAGAGTGAGCCATAATGATGATGAACATGCTATATAAGGTCCAAGATATGAATTGAATGCATGAAAATCAATTTTGAGTGAAAATTGTGTGCATTTGGCAAAGGGGACGAAACATGGCAAAAAGAAGTGAAAATAACAAATGCTGAAGACAGAACGAACTTAAACCAAAATTTGGCCTAGGGCGACCGGTCGTGGTTGAGGGCGACCGGTCGACGTTGAGGGCGACCGGTTGCCCTCAACCTCTTCAGCCCACTGTTTTGTCAAATTTTTCAAAATCCGAATTTTCAACCAAAAAACCGATTTTTCGCCCCTAAGTTTTAAAAACATGCAAAATGCAAACGTAGACCTCATTCAATATGCATTATGCCTAACCGAGCTCGTATTGACGCAAAAGTCTCGGAAGTTAGCGGTTTTGTAAAAATGTCCGCTAATTGATCTTGAGATGGCACAAACGATATCTCAATTTTTCGTTTTGAAACACAATCCCTTAGAAAATGATGTCGAATCTCAATATGTTTAGTACGATTATGATGAACCGGGTTTTGAGCAATATTTATAGCGGATATATTATCACAAAAGATAGGTACGTTTTCAAAAGAGCATTTGTAATCCGCTAAGGTTTGTTTCATCCAAAGAAGTTGAGTACAACAAAATGCGGCGGAAATATATTCGGCCGGCCGTTGAAAGAGAAACACGTTTTGCTTCTTTGAAAACCATGAAACTAGGCAATCGCCTAAAAATTGACATGATCCGGAAGTGCTTTTCCGATCATCAATATTACCCGCATAGTCCGAATCACTATAACCTTTAAGAGAAAAATTTTCATTCTTTGGATAAAATAAACCATCTTTTGAATAGTGCCTTTCAAATATCGAAAAATCCGTTTAACGGCACTCATATGAGATTCTTTTGGATTGCTTTGAAAACGAGCACATAGGCATACGGCATGAAGAATGTCCGGTCTACTAGCGGTTAAATAAAGTAAACTACCAATCATACCTCGATACTTGGATTCATCAACCGTCTTGCCTTTTTCATCTTTGTCAATTTTGACATTGGTTGCCATAAGTCGAGATGGTTCTTCCTTCTTCAATGCCGAACTTCTTCAAAAGTTCTTTTGTATACTTTGATTACGAAATATAAATACCTTCTTGGCATTGCTTAATTTGAAGTCAAGGAAGGAAGAAATTTAGCTCCCCATCATACTCATCTCGAATTCACCTTGCATTAACTTGGAGAATTTCTTGCACAAAGAATCATTAGTAGCACCAAAGATAATATCATCAACATAAATTTGCACAAGTAAACAATCTTGCCCTTTTTCAAAAACAAAGAGTGTAGTATCAACTTTACCTCTTGTAAAACCATTTTGTAAAAGAAACGAACTAAGTCTATCATACCATGCACGGGGTGCTTGTTTTAAACCATACAAGGCCTTTTTAAGTTTATAAACATCATTAGGCCTAGAAAAATTTTCAAACCCCGGAGGTTGTTTTACATAGACTTCTTCTTGAATAATACCATTTAAGAAGGCGGATTTAACATCCATTTGGTAAAGTTTGAAATTTTTAAAGCAAGAATAGGCAAGCAAAATACGAATAGCTTCTAAACGTGCTTTCGGTGCAAAAGTTTCATCATAGTCAATACCTTCTTCTTGACAATACCCTTGAGCTACTAACCTTGCCTTATTTCGAATAATGTTGCCTTGATCATCAAGTTTGTTCCGGAAAACCCATTTTGTGCCAATAATGGTTTGAGAAGGAGGACAAGGTACCAATTCCCATACGTCATTTCTTTCAAATTGATTCAACTCCTCTTGCATTTCTAAAAACCAATCTTCATCCTCAATAGCTTCCTTAGCATTTTTAGGCTCTTTTTGAGATATAAGAGCTTTCTCGGCAAAATTTCTTGAGTCATTACTTTATCAAGGGGATCACCAATAATAAGATCTTTTGGGTGATCTCCCTTAAATTTCAATGCTACGGGAAGATTGATATCACCCCTATCTTCTTGAGGAACATTTGAACTTGAAGGTTGATCATTTGAAATAGAAGGTTTATCATTATGAGCATCACTTTGAACAATAGGTTCAACAATATCCTCTTCATCACTATCGTCATTGGGTATTCTTTCAACACACGAGGCTTCATTAAATTTGACATGAATAGATTCTTCAACAACCATGCTAGTCTTATTGTAAACCCGATATGCTTTGCTCTTGGTTGAATACCCCATAAATATTCCTTCATCGGCCTTAGGATCAAGTTTGTCCAATTGATCCTTAGTATTCAAAATAAAGCACTTACATCCAAATATTTTGAAATAACTAATATTTGGAGTTCTTCCTTTCCAAAGCTCATATGGAGTTTTATTCATTTTAGGACGAATATAAACTCGATTAATGACATAGCAAGCGGTACTTACGGCTTGCCCAAAAATATTTTGGAAGTGAAAATTCATTTAGCATGGACCGACTCATTTCTTGAAGTGTCCGATTCTTCCTTTCGGCTACACCATTTTGTTGAGGAGTCCTTGGAGCCGAAAAATTGTGTGTATATCCCTTGGTTTCACAAAAGACTCTAAACTCACCGTCAAATTCTCCGCCTCGATAACTTCGAATAGTTTTAATAGTATCTTCCTTTTCATTCTCAATGCGTCTACACAACTTAACAAACTCATTAACGGCATCGCTTTTATTTGCAAGAAAAAGAGCCCAAGTGTATCTAGAAAAATCATCAACAATTACAAAAGTGTAATGTTTTCCACTTAGACTAGCCGTACACAATATCCCCATACAAATCTAGATGAAGAAGTTGTAGAGGCTTGGTTGTGGAAATTTCATTTTTGGGCTTAAAACTACTCTTAACTAATTTGTTCTTTTGACAAGTGTCACATAAGCCAAGATTTTCAAAATTCAATTTAGGTAGTCCTTTTACATGTTGGTTTTTGTAAATATTTTTCAAACTTTTATATCCAACATGTCCAAGTCGCCTATGCCATAAACTCGTTAAATCATTGTTGGCGACAAGACAAGAAACATTTTGATTAACCAAATCACTAGTAGAAATTTTGTAAAGATTGCCTTTTCTATTTGCTTCACAAATAATTTCATCATTTTTACGAATAAGGCATTTCTCTTTATTGAAAACAACATTATAATTTGAATCACAAAGTTGGCTAACACTTATCAAATTAAATTTAAGCCCTTCTACTAAAAGAACATTATTAAGAGAGAAAGAAGAGTTACCAATTTCTCCATTTCCAAGAATTCTTCCTTTGCCATTGCCGAACATGACCATACCCTCTTCTTGGAACTTGATGTTGGTAAAAGTTCTCTCTTTCCGGTCATATGGCGTGAACATCCGCTGTCCACGAGCCATTTCGAATCCTCCATGGTTGTTGTAGCGCCTATTACCTACAAGCGAACCATTTTTAGGTACCCTATAGTTTTGGGGTCCATGGGGTTAGCCTTGAGACCTTTGGGTCTCCAAACAAAGCTAAATTGTTCTTCAATTTACAATTGCTAACATAGTGACCAACTTTACCACAATAAAAGCAAATAATATTATGGGCACTTTTAGCACGTACAAAATTAGGACCTTGGTCATTTTTCTTAAAGACTTTTGAAATGGTTTGTAACCAAGTCCTTGTTTTGAATGCTCACCTCTTTGTGCATCTAAAATTTTAGTAACCTTATCCGTGCTTAAATTAAAACGATGCACATCCATTTTCAAATTATCAATATCATTAGTGAGCATTTGTTTCTCGGTTTCAAGAGTTTGAATTTGAGTAAGGGTAATAACATGAACATGATCAAGAGTCTCATAAGATGTAAATAATTTATCCTTTTCTATTTTAAGCTCTTTATGTTCCTTCTTTAAACTCTTGTATTTAACAATCAATTTTTGAAATTCATTTTGCAACTCATCAAAATCACATTGCAATTCATCAACTAAAGAGGAGGTAGAGAAGTTAGAGCGTACCTCATTATTCATCGTCTATAGCCATAAGACCATGTTCGGTTTCACCTTCCTCGTCGGATGTCTCGAGTAGCTCATCCCAAGTTTTGACATCCGCATTTAGAGCCTTCTTTTTTGTGAAAGGCTTCCTTTTCTTTTGCTCCTCTTCATCGAGCTTTGGGCAATCGGCAATGAAGTGCCCGGGTTTTCCGCATTTAAAGCAAGCATTATCTCTTGGTTTTCTTGCTTTATTTTTATTCACAAATTTTGCAAATTTTCGAACAAGTGCGGCCGTCTCCTCATCATCATCATCATTATCATAGTATGCATTATTAGAAGAAGAAGCAAGACCTTTAGGAATAATTTTCATACCCGATTGATTTGTGGATGGTTTGGAATTTTTCCTCTCCTTGAGATAGACTTCATAGATGAGTAGGTTTCAATAAGCTCATCAAACTTGAGTGTCTCAAGATTTTGTGCCTCCGTGATTGCCGTTACTTTTTCGGACCATGAGCCGGGAAGTGCATTTAGTACCTTGGTCACCTTGTCTTCTTCGAGATGACTTTGCCGAGGGCCACAAGAGGATTGACAATATTGTCAAGCCTTTCCACCATTTTGGAGATGCTTTCGCCATCATACATGTTAAAGTTTTGAAGTCTTTAACAAGCATGGTCTTTCTTGCTTGCTTGACTTTCTTAGTCCCTTCATAGATTGTCTCCAATTTTTCCCAAACCTCATGTGCCGACCTTATGCCTCTTATGCGATTGTACTCGGTGGCGGTAAGAGAACAATGCAAAATATTTAAGGCCTTACCGTTTAGAGAAAAAGCCTTCTTTGTCGTTTTCATCAAACTCCTTGAAAGGTTTAGGAGCCAAGGTGCCATCCTCCGATTTCTTTGTTGGTTGATCAACTCCTTCAATGACCACATTCCAAATGTCGAACCCGCACCCTTGTAGGAAGCACTCCATACGGTCTTTCCAAAATGCGTAGTTGTTGGCGTCGAATAGTGGTGGCTTATTGGTAGAGGCGGTGGTGAGATGAGCATCATTTGTAGCCATGGATCTTTCCTCTTTACTCGGAACGAGCTAGCCAAAGAGTTTGGCTCACGATACCACTTGTTAGTCAAGTGGCTACGATAATCTAGAGGGGGTGAATAGATTATCTCGTTTTTGATTTTGCCCTCTTTTTTCGAATAATCAAACAAAGACGAGAATGTAAATGCGGAAATTAAACAACACTCGTCGATTTAAAGAGGTTCAACCCACCTAGGGCCTAATCCTCTACCAAAAAAGATATTATTAATTTACCAAAAAATTAATACAACACCTTGAGGATTACCACAACCCTCTTACACCACCTTGAGGATTACCACAATCCTCTTACAACACCTTTGAAGATTACCACAACCTTCAAACACCTATCACCTAGATCACCCAAGTGTATTCTTACCACAAGAATACTCACAAGGATGTCTTGTGTTGAATGATGACCAAAATCAAGATTACAACTCAATAATGATTGATACAATATGAGTACAAGTGTAATCAAGAATTGAAAGCCTAGACCTCAAATAAGTGCAAGTGAAAGTGCTTAGGCTAATACAACAAGATATATGAAAGTGTTTGCTCAATTGCTCTTTGCTTGTATATAGTGTGTTGTCTTGTTGCTTGAATGAAGCCTCTATTTATAGGAGAGGTCTTGGCTTTGATTTCCAGACATTGGCTCCTCCTTGGGGAGTGATTTGCTGCAAAAGAAACCATTTAAAATGATCAATATAGTCATTAGAAATCAATCCCACAAAATAGGGAAAAGGCATGCAAAATGCAACGGATAGTTTTTGATAAACATGGGGTTCGACCGGTCGCACAGAGATAAGATTGAAATTGAATTCTGCGAATTTTTACACAGGGGGACCGGTCGAAGGGGGGTTCGACCGGTCACCCTTAGCTGTGACCGGTTGCCCTTGACGATTTTACGAAACAGAGAAGTGCGGAACAAAAATCCACTTGCGTGCGGTGCAATGTCGCCGCCGGTCGACGGCCGACCGCACCGATCGCCCACCTGGTCGGGCCGGTCGCCCTTGTTTTTCTTACGTCCCATTTTTCTGTTTCTTAGCTCAACTCGTCACGGGTTGCCCTATAGGGCGGCCGGTCGAGCTGAAACAAATGTGTTGTCCAATGTTTTATTGAAAATAAACTTCAAGAAATACTCCGAAAAATAGTAAAAACATTTTAAGTTGATCGGAAATATTTAGACAACATTTAGGGACATAGTTTTGGTTTGAAAACATATTTGAACAAAATCGAACATAATCATCAAAATCATGATAAAAACATTTATCTAACATCAGGTACCTCCAAAGAGAAGGGAAATGATTCTACAAAAGGATCATCACGGGCAACGGGAATCTGCTCAATGACAACTTGTGCTCGTGAAGGTCCCGTGGAGTCAATCTGCTTTGCATCTTGGGAGCTGCACGCGATTGACTCTATTTCACCGTGTGGTCATTTGTGAAGTTGACCCGACTTTTTGAGCCTCACCGTCTTAACAGCTTTTTCGGTCTCAGCTGGTTTTTCCACATAAGTTGACTGGTCCTCGGCCATATCAGAAGCGTCATCGGACGATGATGAGATTTCCATGGGTGGCCCATCATCAAAGTTAAATGTTTGGCGAATAGTCTTAAGGTCAGACTTGCTCGTGGTTGGAAGAATATCCTCGGCTGAGTCTTTTGGATCGGCAATAGAGGATGACTCAACTTCATCTTCACCTTCGGATCCCAGAAAGGTTACATTAGGATTATCCTGGGAATCGTGAAGAGCTATCCTGGGAATCGTGAATAACACTTATCTTCTTTTCGGATGGGTCAATGATAGCAGGAGGGATGTTCTGTGCTTCAGTTTCTTTACCCCGGGAAGTCTCAACCTCCCATTGGCCTTCATTACCTCCTGCAGTCTCAATCGCAATGGGCCTTGGACGATCTCTTCTTCGACGATGTCACTGCCTTGGGGTCTTCTAAGGTGGCATCCACTGAGCCTCAACTCCATGGATTGCACTTTCATTGCCCGTGTGTTAACTCCCGGGCGCTTCCTTCCTCAGGCCTCGATCGCATCATCGGCGTCATTGGCTCAGAGCGATTGGCACTTCAAATTGAGACAGCTTTTAATCGTCGAGCCTCGTCATGACAACTTATTGTGTATTCGATTGTTGTTCCTTCTCCACTTCGCCTCCGAGATTCATTGTGGAGTCACCGCAAAGATCCTCCGACCTTACTGCGAGGTGGAGGGAGTTTCCCCCTCAACTGGCTCACCGGTTGAGTGACTTGGAATGGGGTCACTCGTCTCCGGACTCCTATTGCTCCCATTAAGTATTCAGTTGTTGGGGCGGTGGTAAGACACCTTCATTAGGGGTTGGCTCGATGGGGTCCCTACAATCCCGGTTTCATCGCCATTTCCCTTAACACCTTCCTTCGAATGAGCCGGAAGTGGTGGCGGTGACAACAAGGCAATATCTTTGCACCACTCCCATAGGATCAATCTTGTTGTGATTTGGAGGACTCCTGGTCCTCCATCATCCCTCGCTCATGTAGGATTCTCGGATTCTTGCATTGCTTGCTGCGATTGCAACTCTTCGTGCGGCGGAGGGTCCAGATCCTCTTCACTTTCTCGATGGGGCGTCAATGTGAGGATGTGTATGATCGGTGGTGCCGGTGAGAGGGTAGATCTTTGGCCTTCTCACGTGCTTCTCGCGTCTCATTTCGCTTAGCCCGTTCGTTTTCTTTTCCGAATCTACGATATATTGATACAATTATCCTCGTCAAGGGGCTTGCAAAAGATCGTGTCAACCTCAAGAATCTGAAGAGTTTTTCTTCCTCGAATGAACTCGGTCTTTCAAACCGCACTGGATAGGCTCGGCTTCCATTTTCTCCACTCTCATGCAGACGATTTTTGATGTCTGGATACAATGGAGAGTACATGATTATGTCGTCTTCATCATTCTCTTGCTGGCCCTCGTTTCCAGGGATTAAAGGTAGTATACTTCGCTGCTCGAAATCCTTAGTAGCCTCTGTTATAGGCGGAGACACAACCATGTCAATAGGTAATTCGGTTGTCTCAGCCATTCCTTGTTCCTCAGCTGTTCTGTCTATAGCTGGGTCTTCGAGTTGCCTCTGCTGATCGGCCTCAGCAGACTTGGCCGTTTCATCAATAACTTCCGGAGACTCTACTTCTCTAGCAGTCTCGGGTATCTTTTCCAGATGAGTGGCAGACTCAACTGTCTTCTCAAGCTCGGAGAGCTTGGAAATTCTTCTTCTTCTTTTTGTTTTCACCAGAGGAACATCTGGTTCCACTTCCTCCGGTTCGTTGAAGGTAAATGCCTTCGCAGTTGTCTTAGAGGCAGCTGCCTTCCTTGTTGTGGCAGTCCTCTTCTTCTTGATCACTGGAGAAGGGATTAACGATTCCTTCTCCACTGCGGCTGCAGGGGCAGGAGACACGGTTGCGGGGCCAGTTGACTCGGCTGTAGGGGCAGTGCAGATTTCTTTTTCTTTGCTTCAGGGGCAACAATCTTCTTAGCAAATCTTCTTAGGAGGGGGAGGAGATTTGTATCATCCAGGTCACCGATTCTCCCTCACTGTGACGCCTCTCTTAGCGTAAGCTCTCTTCTGTGGAGAGGTTTGACCGGAACATCTTCTTGTTTACATGGAACGCCTTTCCATGTCGAAGAGGGACACCTTTTATTTCCATCATCCGGCCAATCACCAGGCCGTATCCTAGGGAACCTCCAAATGTACCATCCTCCTTGAAGGATTTATTTCCAAAATTCTGGCAGAGTCTGCTGCATACAAACTCAGCCCAGTTCCACTTTCTTTTATTCAATGATCGTAGCCATTACGATCGACTTAGCTTTGACAAATGGTCAAAGCTTCCAAATTTGATGTCTATGCATTTGGCAACAATGTCCAAAGAATTTGTGGTAGTCTTCTTTCAACGAACTTCTTATTAGTCAGATAGACCACTTTCGAACATTCGGACTTGGCTACCTCCTTCCAAGCGGCGGCCAGGTCAAACATCGGCTTCATAAACCCCGGCACTCCTTCCACCGCAAGAATAAATGTTGTTCTCGCGGATCCTTGGCGAATAATGGTGAACTCTTTTCCGTGAACAGAGGACTTGATGCCCTCATCGTGAACTTCGGCGTTCACGTGAATCGACCTCTTCCACGTAGGTCATTGGGAACTCCATCGTCAAAAATGGTTTTAATCCAGATTTTTCCAGACTTCTCAAAGAATCTTCTTCACGAGAGTGTTGTCGATCCCCTGTTTAAGCATGCCGTCGAAATCCACAATAGACCCGGTGTGGATTTGCTTTCCTAGCTTGACGAAATCATGAGTAGGTGCCATTTCTAGATGTTTTATCGAACGAAACTTAGAAAATGAACTTGAGGATTTGTAGGGTTTTGAGAGAAAATTTCATTCTTTTGCCTTTGAGAGAGATGAACAGTTTTGGTAAAGTGAGAGAAAATCGGACGAAATGGTTTAAGTATGGGTCATGAAAGGACGTGCGGTGGTTTTTGAATTTTGATCAAGATCAACGGCATAGATTTTGTACGCCGATTAACCTTTAATCTCTCGTATTTAATGCAGCAGCATTTATATTCAATCATAAGCTTTGTGTGCAGCTTTTGACTGTACACGTCATAATTATGCTGACGTCATACTTAAAAAAAATTCCCGCTTAGTAAAAACGACTGCATTTTTGCCACTTTGCTCATAAGTGACTCAGCTTATTCCTTAGCTGATTTAACTCTTCTTTCTTTGCACATAAAAATTCAGCTGTCAGCTAACTCGATGCAGTTGATTCTCCGATACGGCTGATTCACTTAGCTGATTTAATGATTCAGCTCTTTTTCATTTTTTTTGTGTTTCATCTCTTTTCTTTGAGTTTTCTGAGTATCAACTCAGCTCAATTATCCCCAATTCATGTTTGAGTTCTTCAAATCTTGATTCACATAATGGTTTTGTGAATATGTCAGCTAATTGCTTATCAGTTGAGATATATTCCAAGGTGATGTCCTTTTTTTCAACATGATCTCTTATGAAGTGATATCTGACATCAATGTGCTTTGTTCTTGAATGCAACACAGGATTTTGAGTGATTGCAATTGCACTTGTGTTATCACACATAATTGGAATTTCCTTTCCTTCAATCTCATAGTCTCTCAGCTGTTGTCTCATCCATAAGACTTGGGCACAAATGGTGCCACTATGTATTTCTTCTTCACCGGAGGTGGCTATTCAATTTTGCTTCTTGCTAAACCAGGAAATTAGCCTATTTCCAAGCATTTGACATGTGCCTGAGGTACTTTTCTTGTCAACTCTACATCCAACATAGTCAGAGTCTGAATATCCAATTAGCTTGAATCCACCTTCCTTAGGATACCATAAGCCAACTTCTTGGATTCCTTTCAAATATCTCAAGATTCTCTTGGCGGCAGTCATGTGGCTTTCTTTTACGAGCGATTGAAATCTTGCACATACACCTACAACAAAGGTGATGTCCGCCTGCTTCTGTCGTGAGATAGATCAATGATCCAATAAGTGCTCAGATCTTGTTTGATCTACAGGCTTGCCATCCGCATCCATGCCCATTTTGATGATGTATTCATTGGTATTTTCACAAAAGACTTCTCTTCCATACCAAATTTCTTCAAGAAATCTCTGTGTATTTTGTCGACTTATGAAGGTTCCATCCTTCACTGCTTTTACTTGGAGTCCAAGGAAGAATGTCGGCTCTCCCATCATGCTCATTTCGAATTTGCTTTGCATGAGATTTGAGAATTTATCACACAACTCTTTGTTTGTGGATCCAAAGATGATGTCATCCACATATATTTGAACAAGCGGATACTCTTCCCATCTTGAATTCTCAAGAGTGTTCTATCCACTTTGCCTTTTGTGAATCCGTTCTCGATCGAAATTGTGATATTGTATCATACCATGCTCAAAGTGCTGTTTCAATCCATATAAAGCCTTTTTGAGTTAGTATACCTTATCTCCAAGAGTCTTCTCGCTCAAATCCTGGAGGTTGTTCAACATATACTTCTTCTTCTAATAACCCATTAAGAATGCACTCTTTACATCCATTTGATATACAATAAAGTTCTTGTGAGTCGCATAGGCAAGAAACATTCTTATTGCTTCCAATCTTGTCACAGAGCAAAAGTTTCATCAAAATCTATTCCTTCTTCTTGGCAATACCCTTTGGCTACCAATCTTGCTTTGTTTCTCACCACGTAACCTTCCCGATTCATCTTGTTTCAACACCCATTTAGTGCCAATAACATTTTGATGGGTAGGTCTTTGAACCAATTCCACACTTTATTCCTCTCAAACCGATTTAGCTCTTCTTGCATGACTTGAATCCAATGTGTGTCATCCAATGCTTGTGACACATCTTTTGGCTCTATTTGTGAGATGAAGCAAGTAAACATTGCTTCTTGTTGAGTTCGATCTAGTTTTCACAGCTTCTCTTACATCTCCAATGATTAGTTCTCGTGGATGGTCTCTCGGCCATCTTACATCGGTTGAAGTAAGTTAGCCGGATTCGATCGTCTTGCACTGTTTGTGTTATTTTGATCAGCTCTCTCATCATCATTTAGTCGCAGATTTTCTAGTCGTCTTTGAGACTCAGCCTCTCTCATTTTAATCGATTTATAATTCCACTTGACTTCAACATAGGGACTCTTCTCGCATGGTTGGTTGATTCACTTATCACCGACTCTTCAATATCTTCTCCATTTACGTTGGGTTCATCAAACACCACATGGATGGATTCTTCTCGTAACCATTGTCCTCTTGTTGAGCACTCTCGTAGGCTTTGCTTTCACCGAGTATCCTAAGCGAGATACCTTCATCGCCTTTAGCATCAAAAGCCTTTAAATTATCTTTGCCATTGTTATGGATGAAGCATTTGCATCCATATATTCTAAAGTATGCAACATTTGGCTTTCTCCCCGTCCAAATCTCATAGGAGTCTTTGTCACCGTCTTTATCATGCATCTATTTTGAGTATAGCATCTTTGTGTTTATTGCTTCACCCTAAATCTTTTAGGCACCACCTTCACTAACATGGTCCTTGCTTTGCTTCTTTGAGAGTTCTATTCCTTCTTTCTCGCAACTCCATTCTCATGTGGAGTCCTTTGCTGCAGAGATAATTCATGACTAATACCATTTTCAATACAAGATCGAGTTATTATACCATTGACAAACTCCTTCCTCACGATCTTATTTTGATAATGGTTTGACTCTTCTCATTTTGTATTCTCTTCATCACCGTGGTAGTTTCTGCAGAGTTTCTTTCTTCTTACACATGAATATTGTCCATGTATATCTTGAGTAGTCATCTACTACCACCAAGGTGTATTTCTTCCCACTTATGTCGGTCGTTCAACTGACCAAATAGATCCATATGTAGCAAAAATATTCTTGTTGAAAATGGACATGTCTTTTCTTTGAATGATGATTTGATTTGTTTTCCCATCTGGCATGCATCACATATACTTTCCTTCTTGTATACTGAGTCTGGAAGTCCTTCCACAAGATTACTTCTTGCAAGTTTGTTAATAATTTTAAAATTCAGGTGACTCAGCTTCTTGTGCCATAGCCAACTTGATTCACCAGGTTTTTTGCTAGCAGACAAGTGCTTGGTGTTGCGCATTGACCAATCTACCACATACATGTTCTTTTGTCTGCATTCTTTAAACACTATTTCATTAGTTTCAGCATCCTTGATTTGGCATACACCAATATTGAATCCAACATTGTAGCCTTTGTCACAGAGTTGACTTATGCTTAGCAAGTTGAAGTTGAGGCCTTCAACATATGCAACATCTGTAATTTCTAATCCATTTTTCTTGATGGATCCAATGCCTCTTATTTCTCCCCGGAGCTTCATTTCCTCCAAATATGACTTTTGCACCTCTAACATCCTTGAATTTTGATAAATTTTTCTTGTTTACTTGTCATGTGTCCGGAACAACCACTTTGTCCATGTACCAGGTTCCTTGGCACTTCATTTGCTCCTTGAACCTCGCAATCAAGGAAATTAGGTTTTAGGTACCCATACTTGCCTGGGTCCCGAGGGGTTAGTATTGTAAGATGATCCAACCAACTTATAACCAATTGATTTGACTATAAGGGGTTGCCATCTATCGATGCCATAATCATAATTAATTTTGGCAAATTGCTTGGGGTTCTAGGTTCATACAACTCAACCTGTCTCTTTTTGTCCGTATGCTGTGTATGTGTTTTAGCAATTGCCTTCTTTGGGTAGTTGTGATATCTCCGAGTGTAGTGCCTAGGTGCATATGTGTGCCGATGATAGCTCTTATGCCTTTGGAATGGCCTTTCCGAGTTCTGGCCTTTGCCACTTAGAACTTATCTTCCATAGGTCTTTGCCGATAGTTCACATTATTCCAATCAATCGCTTGGCTTGGGTATTTTCTACCATTCCCATCATATGTGTTTCTTTTATAGAATTTCTCAGCTTTTGGTAGCTCTGTTTTCTTCTTTACAGAGTATCTCCTGTTTGGAGTTTCTTTGAGGAACTCGGTTTGATTTCTTCTCATCCTCTTAGCATATTCAATCGGCCGTTTTTCCTTTTCCTTTATAACCAAGGCGCTTTGCTTGTGATTGTGCTTTGGAATAAATGTGTGTGCATCATTTGCGCTTTTGGATTTTAGAAATACTTCATTGCTTGAAGATCTCTTTTCCAAAATCACTTTTGGAACTTGACATAGCATGGAGGAATTAAATCCTAAGCTTTGTCTTGTCTCCACATTCTCTTTGACTCATAATAAGATCATCCAATGATTTGGATGCCTTAGTGAATGAGGCTATCACATTTTTGAGGTCATTCTCCTCTTTTCTATAGCAGCTATCTCTGCTTATTAACTTAGCATTTTCGGCCTTTAGACTTTTATTCTCATCGGCTATTTGACTTAGAGTACTCAACTCCTTAGTCACCGTGAGTTTTGCTCTTGAGTAGCTTTTTTTCCTCATTTAGTAGTGTGTGTGAGGATTTAATATGTTCAAAATCTTTCATCATTTTGCCTAATGAATCATAAAGATCAGTGGGTGATGAAGTGTGTGTGTGACAATCACTATCACTAGTATCTGAGTGTGATGAGTTAGAGTGTACCTCATCTTCTTGGTCAAGTTGGTTTTGTTCTTTAGCCATTAGACAGATCAAGGCTTCTTCTTCAGAGTCACTTGAGTAGTCAGCTTCACTACTCTCCGAGTCTGCTGTGTCTTTTGACTTGACTGTATCAACAGTCTCTGCAGCCAACATTGCCTTTCTCTTTTCCTGTCTTCTTTCCCTGAAGACTTTTCTTTCCTCTTCATTCTTGTATTTGTTGACTACAGGATATGGACATTCAATGGCATAGTGACCGGGTTGCCTGCAGTTCCAGCATAGACTTTCAACTTTTTGATCAGTTCTTTCCATCCTTGGATTGTCAGCTCTTTGATATTCAACTTTTTGATGCTCTGCTCTCTTGGGTGGTCTATCTTCCCTTGACTTGGAGGGAGCTGAGTGTCTTCTGGAGGATTCACCTTTGCTTCTTTTGTAATTCTTACTGAAGAACTTGTTGAACCTTTTAACCATCAGGGCAATCTCCTTTTGGTCAATGACTTCTTTGACCTCAGCTCTCTTGCCATCCTTAACAATTAGAGCAACTGTTTTGGGCACAACTATCTCCTCTTGGTCTTTTCTTCTCAGCTCAAATTCGTAGGCTTTGAGATCTAAGAATAGCTCATGGTTGGATGTTTTTGATAGGTCCATGGAATGTCTCATGGCCATGACTTTCATATCCCACTCAGTTGGGAGACTTCTTAGAATCTTCATACACATTTCCTCCTATGTATATTCCTTTCCAAGTGCAGACAGTTTATTGGTAATTTCTGTGAACCGAGCATCCAGCTGATCCAAGGTTTCTCCTTCAAGCATCTTAAAGTTTTCAAATTTTTGTACCACAACAGATAGTTTATTTCCTTTGATTTGCTCTGATCCTTCGCAAATCAAGGTTAGCTTGTCCCAGATTTCTTTTGCCGTTTTGCATGATTTGACTTTGTTGAACATGTCTTTGTCCAAAGTTATGTAAAGAATGTCCTTTGCCACATTGTCCAAGTTATATCTTTTCCTGTCATCATTTGTCCATCCGGCTCTTGGTTTTTCAACCATCGCCGTCCGGGAGCAAGACCCTTTTCTCCTTGACCGCAATGTGACTCTTCTTGCTTGTGTGTTCACTTTTAAGATTTGGAGTGGCCCATCTTCTATCACTATCCACATCTCATCGTGTAATGCTGATAGATGAGCCTGCATACGAATTTTCCAATCATCAAATTCTTCAATCGTGAACATAGGGATGCGTGTCAAATTTGCTTCCATGATAATAACTTTGCTGAAAAAAAGAATTTGAAAGATTAAGTACTAAAACAAGCTTTGAAAAATTTGGAGATCTAGTTCAGTGACTAGTGCGGAAGGCTCAATGAACCAACCGCTCTGATACCACTTGTAGGTCCCAAGGGGTGTGAGTGTAAGGTTTAAAAGGGGGGTTGAATAAACCTTACCAACTTTTCGATTTAGTCCTTTTAAAATGTTCAGAGTTAATACTTCACAGCTGAGTCCTTGATGGACAGCTAAGTTAGTTAATCGTGAGTTAGTCACTCAACGGACTCGGATCGAGTACATTGATAGAATAACTCACTTTGTTTTGACTAAAGACTTAACTCGATTGTGATATGTTTTTCAGCGGAAGACTTAACACCATTGAATTTGGTTAAGTTTGTTTTAATACTAGGTTTTAGCACTTGGTTGATTATCAATTGGATAGCAAATTAATCAAAGAAATATAAAAGTAATATGCGAGAAATTAAAGTCTTTGAAATGTAAATGACACAATAAGTTTTTATAGAGGTTCGAAGATGGGGTAATTCTTCTACTCCTCTCTTTCTCCAACTCATGGAGGAATCCACTAAGTATTGATCGATATACAAAGTGGTTAATGAGTCCCGATACAAGTCTTGATCACACAAATGACTTGATCCTTTGGGACTTAGTCCGAGATGCCTTGGTCACACAAATGGCTTCTCGTGCGACTCGACTTCTTCTTCACAGGGCAAAATGCCTTGCTACTCACCCACTTGCTCAAGCTTCTTGGATTTGATCACGAAGCCCTCCAAAACTCGAGACCGGTTCGACCTTGAACCTTCCTACAATCCTCCGTGGAATGTAGACCCTTAATTCTTCAAATATTTTCCTCTTCAACTGATAGAGGTTGTCTTTCCTTCACAGGTGAGTGTTGGATTGATTTCCTTCGTAATGTAGGCTTGATGATTGATCTTGAATGACTTGAGAATATTTTTGGTTACAGTTTGAATGTTAGCTTGAATGTTCGTGGTTGTAACCTTCTCTCGAGTGATTCCTCGGCGTTTTATAGTGATCTTCCAAAAATTTGCCCGTTGAAGAGATATACTTATTTTTAAAAGACACTTGTGGTCGTTGGCTTGTCTTGTTGCAGTCCTTGGAATTGCCACTTCCTCGTATGAATGATTCTTCACTTTTTAGTGTCCTTGACACAGGTGCAAAGCTTCCCATTGGTTTATTCCTTTTGCACGCTTCGGGATCGAGCACTTCAAGAAAGGCAAGATATGGAGGTATTACTTGTTTAAGTAATTCTCTTGACTTACGTACAACGGATCTCTTTCGATTATCTCATCTTGATCGCATTTTTTAACTTCCCATTCACTTCGAGTCGACTTCCAATCATTGGATGACTCTTCATCACTTCAACTAGAGACTTGGCTGTCTTGAGTTGTCTTGACTGATACTTCACTCAGCTGTATCTCAAATGCACCTTCAGTCGAGTTCCTATCTTCTCTTCTTTGCCACACTCGGTGACTTGCACGAAGTCTTCCTTCTAATCTCCAGTTGTCTTCTTGCATGTTCAGGCATAGCTGACTTGACTCAGCTCCACCAGCCCTATGTATTACAATGCAATTTACAACAGAAAAATGGGGGGCCAACTTTCTATTCTAAGTTTTACATGACATTCATCAAAATCTAAAAATTAATTTCCCAACACGGCTGATTCACTTGGCTGATTTATGAGATCTGCTCTGTTATCATCTTTTCATGTTTCATCTCTTCTCATTGAGTCTTCTAAGTGTCAACTCACCAATTAACCCTAGCTCATACTTAAGCTCTTCAAATCTTGATTCACATAAGGGCTTTGTGAATATGTCGATTAATCTGTTTATCGGTGAGATGTATTCAAGGTGATGTCTTTCTTTTCACATGATCTCATATGAAATGATATCGACATCAATGTGCTTTGTTCTTAAATGCAACACAGATTTACGAGTGATTGCAATAGCACTTGTGTTATCACACATAATTGGAATCTCTTTTTCTTCAATTTCATAATCTCTCATTATTGTCTCATCCATAAGACTTGGGAACAATAGCTGCCCGCAGCCTATGTACTCTGCTTCACTTGTGGATGTGGCTATTGAGTTTTGCTTCTTGCTAAACCAAGAAACCAATCTGTTTCAAGCATTTGACATGTACCGAAGTACTCTTTTTCAACTCTACATCCAAAGATAGTCGAGTCTTAATAACCAATAAGCTTGAATCCACATTCCTTTGGATACCATAAGCCGACTTCCTGGCATCCCTTCAGATAACATAGGATTCTCTTAGCTGCAGTCATATGGCTTTCTTTTGGTGCAGATTGAAATCTTACACATACACCTATCGCAAAGGTGATGTCGGCCGCTTCTTTGTTAAATAGAGCAATGATCCAATGAGTGCTCTATATCTCGGTTTGATCCACATGCTTACCATCCGCATCCATATCCATCTTGATGATGTATTCATTGGTATTTTCACGAGAAGACTTCTCTCCCATACCAAATTTCTTCATTAAATCTCTCGGTATACTTTGTTTGACTTATGAAGGTTCCATCCTTCAACTCGTTTAACTTGAAGTCCTAGAAAGAATGTCGCTCTCCCATCATGCTCATTTCAAATTTTCCTTGCATGAGGTTTGAGAACTTATCACACACTCTTTGTTTGTGGATCCAAAAGTGATATCATCCACATATATTTGAACAAGCGATATACTCTCTCCATCTTGAATTACTCAAGAGTGTTCTCATCCAATTTGCCTTTGGTGAATCCATTATCCGTCGAGAAATTGAGATAATGTATCATACCATGCTATAAGTGCTGTTTCAATCCATATAGAGCTTTCTTGAGCTTGTACACCTTATCTCCAATGGTTCTTCCAACAATCCATTTAAAAATGCGCTTTTCACATCCATTTGATATACAATAAAGTTCTTGTGTGCAAAGATAGGCAAGAAACATCCTTATTGCTTCTAATCTTGCAACATGAGCAAATGTTTCATCAAAATCTATTCCTTCCTCTTGGCAATACCCTTTGGCTACCAATCTTGCTTTATTTCTTACCACGTAACCTTCTTCATTCATCTTGTTTCTGAAAACCCATTTTGTGCCAATAACATTTTGATGGGTTGGTCTCTGCACCAGTTCCCATACTTTGTTTCTTTCAAATTGATTCAGCTCATCTTGCATGGCTTGGATACAATGTGTGTCATCCAATGATTGGGACACATCTTTTGGCTCTATTTGGGAAATAAAACAAGTGAACATTGCTTCTTGCTGAGCTCTGGATCTGGTTCTTACACCATCTCTCACATCTCCAATGACTAGCTCTGGTGGATGGTCTCTCAGCCATCTCACATGAGGTTGGAGTAAGTCAGCTGGATTCAGGCGTCTTGCAGCTGTGTTATCTTGAGCAGCTCTCTCATCATCACTTAGCTGCAGATTTTCCAGCTGTCTTTGAGTTTCAGCTATCTCATCTTCATCTTGATTGATTGTTCCAGCTTCAGCTTCAACATAGGGACTCTTCTGCATAGTTGGCTGATTCAGCTTATCAGCTAACTCTTCAATGTCTTCTCCATTTACATTAGGTTCATCAAAAACCACATGGATAGACTCTTCTGTGACCATTGTCCTCTTGTTCATCACTCTATAGGCTTTACTTTCAGTTGAGTATCCCAAAAAAATACCTTCATCAGCTTTAGCATCAAAAGCCTTTGGATTATCCTTGCCATTGTTGTGGATGAAACATTTACATCCAAATATTCTAAAATACCCAACATTTGACTTTCTCCCTGTCCATATTTCATAGGGAGTCTTTTTCAGGTGTCTATTTATCATGCATCTATTTTGAGTATATCATGTTGTGTTGATGGCTTCAGCCCAAAATCTTTTAGGCAAACAGCTTCAGCTAACAGGGTCCTTGTAGCTTCCTTGAGAGTCTATTTCTTCTTTCTGCTACTCCATTCTGCTGTGGAGTCCTTGCTGCAGATAATTCATGAGCAATACCATTTTCAACACAATACTGAGTTATTATTCCATTGACAAACTCAGTTCCTCTATCAGACCTTATCTTTGTAATGGTTTGACTCTTCTCATTTTGAACTCTTCTCATGAGCTGAGGTAACTTCTGCAAAGTTTCCTTCTTTTTACACATGAAGATTGTCCATGTATATCTTGAATAATCATCCACCACCACTAAGGTGTATTTCTTTCCACCTATGCTAGCTGGCTCAACTGGACCAAATAAGTCCATATGTAACAGATGCAATATTCTTGTTGAAGATGGACTTGACTTCCCTTTGAATGATGATGTGATCTGCTTTCCCATCCGCATGCATCACAAACACTTTCCTTTTGTACACCGAGTCTGGCAGTCCTTCTACAAGATTACTCCTTGCAAGCTTGTTAATTATCTTGAAATTCAGATGACTCAGCTTTTTGTGCCACATCCAACTTGATTCGGATGTGCTCTTTGCTAGCAGACAAGTGCTTGGTGTGGCAGTCGACCAATCTACTACATACACGTTTTTTTATCTAAATCCTTGCAACACTACTTCATTTGATTCAGTGTCTTTGATTTGGCACACTCCCATATTGAATTCAACATTATAGCCTTTGTCACAGAGTTGGCTGATGCTTAACAGGTTGAAGTTGAGGCCTTCAACGTATGTAACATCTGTGATTTCTAATCTATTTTTCTTGATGGATCCAGTGCCTCTTATTTCCCCTGGAGCTTCATTTCCTCCAAATATGACTTTTGCGCCTCTAATCTCCTTGAAATTTGACAGATTTCTCTTGTTTCATGTCATGTGTCTGGAACAGCCACTATCCATGTACCAAGTTCCTTGGCACTCAGCTGTTCCTTGAACCTGCAATCAAGGAAATCAGTTTTTAGGTACCCATACTTGCCTGGGTCCTGAGGGGTTAGTGCTGTAAGATGATCCAACCAACCTATAGCCAAATGATCTGACTCTAAGAGGTTGCCATCTTTCTATGCCATAATCATAACTCACTTTGGCAAATTGCTTGGGAGCTTTAGGTTCATACATCTGTCTCTTTTGTCTGTATGCCTGTGTGTGAGTTTTAGCAATTTCCTTCTTTGGGTAGTTGTGATATTTCTGAGTAGTGCTTGGGTGTATATGTGTGCTGATGATAGCTCTTTTGCCTTTGGAATGACCTTTGCTGAGTTCTAGGCCTTTGTCATTTTGGCATATATTCCATAGGTCTTTGCTGATGTTTCACATTACTCAAATCAGCTTGGCTTGGGTAATTTCTACCATTCCCATCATATGTGTTTTTTTGATAGAACTTCTGGGGTTTCTGGTAGCTCTGTTTCTTCTTCACAGAGTATTTCCTGTTTGGAGTTTGCTTTGCGCGCACTCTGTGATTTCTTCTCACCGCCCCTCTCGCGTACTCAATCGTCCGTTTTCCTTTTCCTTTATAAATTCAAGGCCGTTTGTTTGTGGTTGTGCTTTGGAATGACTGTGTGCGCAACATTTGGTGTCTTGGATTTTTGAGATGCTTCATTACTTGAAGATCATTTTTCCAAAATCACTCTAGGAGTTTGCTTGTGCACAAAGGAATTGAATCCTATGCCTGTCTTATCTCCACATTCTTTTTGGCTCATAATAAGGTCATCCAATGATTTAGATGCCTTTGTGAATGAAACAATCACATTTTTGAGATCATTTTCCCTCTTTTCTATAGCAGCTATTTCTCGCTATTAGTTTAGCATTTTCACCTTCACCTCTTTGTTCTCATCGCCTATGTGACTCGGAGAAGTCGGCTCCTTAGTCACCGTGAGTTTTGCTTTTGAAATGGGCCGTTTTCCTCATTTAATAGTGTGTGTGAGGATTTAATGTGCTCAAAGTCTTTCATCATAAAGATCACCGGGTGATGAAGTGTGTGTGTCACAATCACTATCACTAGAATCGAGTGAGATGAGTTATAGTGTACCTAATCTTCTTGGGCGAGTTGATCTTGTTCTTTAGCCATTAGACATATTAAAGCTTCTTCTTCGTAGTCACTTGAGTAGTCGGCTTCACTACTTTCTCGAGTCCACTACTTCCTTTGACTTAGTTGTCTCGGCGAGCTCAAGCAGCCAACATTGCCTTTTTCTTTTCTTGTCTTCTTTCTCTGAAGACTCTTCTTTCTTCTTCATTCCCGTATTTATTGACTACGAGGATATGGACAAATAATAGCAAAATGTACTTGGTTGTCTGCAATTCCAACACAGTTTTCAACTTTTTTGGTCACTCTTTCATTTCTTGGGTTGTCACTCTTTGATATTCGACCTTTTGATACTCACTCTCTTTGGTGGCCTATCTTCCTTGACTTGGAGGGTGTCTTTGAATACCTTCGGAGGATTCACCTTTGTTTCTTTTGTAGTTCTTGTTGAAGAACTTGTTGAATCTTTTAACCATCGTGGGCAATCTCCGCCGTCAATGACTTCTTTGACCTCAGCTCTCTTCCCATCCTTGACTATGAGTGCAGCTGTTTTGGGTACAACTGTCTCCTCTTGATCTTTTCTTCTCAGCTCAAATTCATAAGCTTTGAGGTTTGAGAATAGTTCATGATTGGATGTTTTTGATAGGTCCATCGAGTGCCTTACAACCATGGTTTTCATTTCCCACTCAGCTGGAAGGCTCCTTAGTATCTTCATGCACATTTTCTTTTGTGTGTATTCCTTTCCAAGTGCTGAGAGCTCATTTGTAATTTCAGTGAATCTAACATCCAGCTGATTCATTGTCTCACCTGCAAGCATTTTAAAATTTTCAAATTTTTGAACGACAATAGATAATTTGTTTTCCTTAATTTGCTCCGATCCTTCACAAATTAAAGTTAATTTATCCTGATTTCTTTGGTCATCTTGCAAGATTTGACTTTGTTGAACATGGCTTTGTCCAAAGTCTTGTAAAGTATATCCTTGGCCACATTGTCCAGGTTGTATCTTTTTTACTCATCATCATTTGTCCATTTAGCACTTGATTTTTCAACCATAGCCGGTCTAGAGCAAAGGCGCCTTTTCTCCTTCAAATGCAGCAGCCTCTCTTTGCAAACAGTTCACCTTCATTATTTGCGGTGGCCCATCCTCTATCACTATCCACATCTCATCATGTAAAGCGATAGATGAGCCCACATACGTATTTTCCAAATCATCAAATTCTTCAATGGTGAACATGGGAATGCGTGTCAATTTTGCTTCCATGATAATAACTTTGTTGTTTTAAAAAAATGGCTTTTGAAGGAACAAGTGTTAAAAACTTCTATGAAAGATTGGAGATCTAGTTCAGTAACCAGTGCGGAAGGCTCAATGAACCAACTGCTCTGATACCACTTGTAGGTCCGAAGGGGTGTGAGTAAGATTTAGAAGGGGGGGAGAGGGTTGAATAAACCTTACCAACTTTTCGATTTTAGTCATTTTTAAAATAATACAGAGTTAAATACACAACTAAGTCCTTGAGGGACATCTAAGTAGGTTAATCAAATTAGCCACTCAAATGTTCGATTGAGCCGTTGATAGAATAACTCACTGCTTAATCTAAACCTTAACTTGGCCGTGATGAGATTTTCAGCGGAAGACTTAACACCCTTGAATTTGGTTTAAGTTTGTTTTAACACTTGGTTTTAGCACTTTGTTAATTATCGCTTGGATAGCAAATTATCGTGAGATATAGAGAAATATGCGAGAAATAAAAATGCTTTGAAATGTAAATGACACAATAATTTTTATAGAGGTTCAAGATGGGTTAATTCTTCTACTCCTCTCTTCTCCAACTCCTGGAGGAATCCACTAAGTATTGATCGTGAGTACAAAGTGGTTATCACCCGGATACAAGTCTTGATCACACACAATGACTTTGTCCTTTGGGACACAGATCCGAGATGCCTTGTCACACAAATTGCTTCGTCCGACTACTTTCTTCTTCAGGGCGATGCGCTTTGCTACTTCAGCTCAATTGCTCAAGCCGCTGGATTTGATCACGATGCCCTCCAATGACTTGAGACTGGTTCGACCTTGAACCTTTCTACAATCCTCCTTGGAATGTATACCCCTTTTGATTTTTCAAAAGTTTCCTCTTCAACAGTTTGAAGTTGTCTTTCCTTCACAGCTTGGTGTTGGATTGATTTCCTTCGAGTTAGGCTTGAGGATTTTGCTTGAATAACTTGAGAATATTTTGCAGGTTATAGTATGAATATTTTGCAGGTATGCAAGTTAATCAAGGTAACCTTTTCTCTAAGTGATTCCTCAGCCTTTTATAGTGAACTTTCAAAAATCTGCCCGTTGAAGAGATAGACTAATTTTCAAAAGTCACTTGTGTTCGTTGGCTTGTCTTGTTGCAGTCCTTCATGTTGACATTTCCTCGTATTAAATGAATGTTCAGCTTTTCAGAGACTGACACGAGGTGCAGTGATTCCCATTGGTTTATCCTTTTGCACGCTTCTGGGACTGAACACTTTAAAACATGGCAACATGGAAGTATTACTTATTTAAGTATGCTTCTTGACTTCTGTGCAACGGATTCTTTTCAGTTGCCTTGACTTGACTGCAGTTCTCTAACTTCCCTAGGTGACTTCGAGTTTGCTTACAATCAATGGATGACTCATCTGTCACTTCAACTTGAGACTTGGCTTCTTGAGTTGACTTGACTGACACTTCACACAACTGTAGCCCAGCTGATACTCCTTCAGTCGAGTTCTTGACTTCTCCTCCTTACCATACTCGGTTGTTTCACAAATGAGTCTTCATTTCAATCTACATTGACTTCTTGTATATCCAGCATAGCTTACTTGACTCAGCTCGTACAACCCTATCTATTACAATGCAAGTTACAAAGAAAATGGGGTGCCAACTTTCTAGTCTAAGTTTTACATGGCATTCATCAAAATCTAAATAATAAATTTCCGAACAGGATTCACCCTTGTTTCTTTTATAGTTCTTGTTGAAGAACTTGTTGAATCTTTTAACCATCAAGGCAATTTCCTCCTGGTCAATGGCTTCCTTAACCTCCGCTCTTTTCCCATCCTTTACTATAAGTGCAAACTTTTTTTGGGGTACAACTGTCTCCTCTTGATCCTTTCTTCGCAGCTCAAATTCATAAGCTTTGAGGTCTGAGAATAGTTCATGATTGGATGTTTTTGATAGGTCCATTGAGTGCCTTAGAGCCATGGTCTTCATTTCCTATTCAGCTGGTAGGCTCCTTAGAATCTTCATACACATTTCCTTTTGTGTGTATTCCTTTCCAAGTGCTGAGAGCTCATTTGTAATTTCAGTAAATAGCATCCAGCTGATCCATTGTCTCACCTGCAAGCATTTTAAAGTTTTCAAATTTTTGAACAACAATAGATAATTTGTTTTCTTTAATTTGCTCTGATCCTTCACAAATTAAAGTTAATTTATCCCAGATTTTTTTTGCTGTTTTGCATGACTTGACTTTATTGAACATTGCTTTGTCCAGGGTCTTGTAGAGAATATCCTTGGCCACATTGTCCAAGTTGTATCTCTTTCTGTCATCATTGGTCCATTCAGTCCTCGGTTTTTCAACTAAGGCTGGTCTTGCTTCAGCCACAACTTCTTCTCCTTGCAGCTGTGTTCACTTTCAATATTTGCAGTGGCCTATCCTTTATCACTAGCCACATTTCATCATGTAAAGCAGATAGATGAGCCTGCATACAAATTTTCCAGTCATCAAATTCCTCAATAGTGAACATAGGAATGCGTGTCAAATTTGCTTTCATGATAATAACTTTGCTGAATAAAATATATGATTTTGAAATGGCAAGTGTTAAAAACTTCTTTGAAAGATTTGAGATCTAGTTCAGTAACCAGTGCGGAAGGATCAATGAACCAACCGCTCTGATACCACTTGTAGGTCCCAAGGGGTGTGAGTAAGGTTTAGAAGAGGGGGGGTTGAATAAACCTTACCAACTTTTCGATTTTAGTCCTTTTAAAATAATAAAGAGTTAATTTCACAAAATATGTCCTTGAGGGACACTCGAGTCGATTAACCAAATAGAGTTAGCCACTCAACGACTCGATTGAGTCATTGATAGAATAACTCACAATTTTGCTTAGTCTAATACTTAACTTGGCTGTGATGAGATTTCCAGCGAAAGACTTAACACCCTTGAATTTGGATTAAGTATGTTTTAACACTTGGTTTTAGCACTTAGTTAATTATCAGTTGGATAGCAAATTATCAGCAGATATAAAGTGTTATGCAAAAATAAAATGCTGAAATGTAAATGACACAATAAATTTTATAGAGGTTCGAAGATGGGGTAATCCTTCTACTCCTCTCTTGTCCAACTCCCCGGAGGAATCCACTAAGTATTGATCGAGTACAAAGTGGTTATCACCCGTATAAAAGTCTTGATCACACAAATGACTTGATCCTTTGGGACTCGGTCCGAGATGCCTTGGTCACACATACCGGCTTCTCGTCCGACTCGCTTTCTTCATAGGGCGGCCGCTTTGCTACTTCCGCTCACTTGTTTAAGCTTCTTGGATTTGATCACGAAGCCCTCCAATAACTTGAGACTGTTCGACCTTGGACCTTTCTACAATCCTCCTTGGAATGTAGACCCCTTTTGATTCTTCAAAAGTTTCCTCTTCAACAGCTTGAAGTTGTCTTTCCTTCACATGACTTGGTGTTGGATCGATTTCCTTCGGGAGTTAGGCTTGAGGATTTGCTTGAATAACTTGAGAATATTTTTGCGAGTTACAATATGAATAATACTTGTTTGTTCGTTGTTCAGGTATGCAAGGTAACTTTTTCTCAAAGTGATTCCTCAGCCTTTTATAGTGAACTTTCAAAAATCTGCCCGTTGAAGAGATAGGCTGATTTTCAAAAGTCACTTGTGTTCGTTGGCTTGTTTTTTCTTGGTCTTCAATCTTGAGATGTAGACCTTTCCTCGTATTAAATGAATTTCCAGCTTTTCAGGGTCTGACACGAGGTGCAGTGCTTCCCATTGGTTTATTCCTTTTGCACGCTTCTGGGACTGAGCACTTTAAGACATGGCATCATAGAAGTATTACTTGTTTAAGTAATATTCTTGACTTTTGTGCAAATGATTCTTTTCAGTTAACTCCTCTTTGCAGCTGCCTTTTCCCCAGGTGACTTGAGTTTGCTCCAATGATTGAAAGACTCATCTGTCACTTCAACTTGACTTGGCTTCTTGAGTTGATTTGACTGACACTTCACACAAACCAGAACTAACCGATACTCTCGAGTCGAGTTCTTGACTTCTCTTCCTTGCCACACTCACCGCTTCACAATGAGTCTGCATCCTAGTCTTGATTGATTTCTTGTATATCCGCACATAGCCGACTTGACTCACTGCATGCACCTTATCTATTACAATACAAATTACAAGGAAAATGGGGTGCCAACTTTCTAGTCTAAGTTTTACATGGCATTTATCAAAATCTAAACAATAAATTTCCCAACAGGAGATCAGATGTTTCTTAGGACTAGATGGATATTATCGAAGATTTATCCAGGATTTCTCCAAGATAGCCAGACCACTCACTCGGCTAACCCAGAAGCAGGTCAAGTTTCAGTGGAAGGATAAGTGCAAAGCTAGTTTCCAAGAGCTGAAGAAGCGACTTACTACAGCTCTAGTCTTAGCCCTTCCAAAGGGAACAGAAAACTTTGTCGTCTACAGTGATGCATCAAAGGAAGGACTAGGAGGAGTGCTCATGCAGGAAGGAAAGGTCATCGCTTATGCATCACGAAAGCTCAAGCCGTATGAAGCCAATTACCCAACGCATGACTTGGAATTGGCAGCGATAGTGTTCGCGTTAAAGAAATGGAGACACTATCTCTATGGAGCAACATTCACGGTTTTCACAGACCACAAGAGCTTGAAGTATCTATTCTCTCAGAAAGACCTCAATCTGAGGCAATGGAGATGGATGGAGTTGATTGAAGACTATCACTTTGATATTCAATACCATCTTGCGAAAGCTAACGTAGTAGCTGACGCCTTGAGCAGAAAGGCGAGCTTAGCCAGACTTATGATTCGAGAGTGGGAATCATTAGAAGAGCTGAGCAATTGGAATCCGACGAGAATCAATACTCAGATTTCATGTGCTAACATTTCGGTTAAACCCAATCTGTTGAATGAGATCAAGGAAGCACATGGGATAAATGTGCATCTTCAAAAACTGAAAGAGAAGATACTTAAAGGAGAGAGATCAGAATTATCAGTGCATGAAGATGGGATTATTAGATTCCAAAATCGAGTTTGTGTACCGAGTGACGAACAGATTAGGAATAGAATCCTAGCAGAGGCACACCGTTCAAAATACACTATACATCCTGGAGGAAACAAGATGTATAAAGACTTGAAACGGAATTATTGGTGGGTAAACTTGAAGAACCATGTAGCGGAATTCGTTGCGAGATGTTTAACTTGTCAACGAGTAAAAGCAGAACACCAACGACCATATGGTTTACTACAACCATTGAGAATTCCCGAGTGGAAATGGTACCACATAACGATGGACTTCATGACGGATCTACCAAGGTCTAGAGGAGGCCATGATGCTATTTGGGTAGTTGTAGACCGACTCACGAAATTTGCACACTTCTTACCCATCAAGAAGACTGATAGCTTGCAGAAACTCGCGCAGATTTATATCCGAGAAATCCTTCGACTGCACGGAGTACCAGTCGACATAGTATCAGACAGAGACCCGAGGTTTGTCTCCAGATTTTGGAAGTGCTTGCACGAGGAATTGGGTACCTCGCTAAGTTTCAGCACAACAGCACATCCACAAACTGATGGACAGTCTGAGCGAACGATTCAAATCCTGGAAGATATGTTGCGAGCCTGCACATTGGATTTCCAAGGAAGTTGGGATTCGCACTTACCATTGGCCGAGTTCGCCTATAATAACAGCTATCAGGCTACGATTGGGATGGCACCCTACGAGGCACTATATGGGCGGAAATGCAGATCCCCACTACACTGGGAGATTGATGACCAATGGACTCCAAAAGAGAAACAAAAGTCGCCCTCGATTCCGAAGATCGACTTGGTTCAGGAGGCCATGGAGAAGGTCAAGCTGATCAAGGAACGGATCCGCACAGCTCAGAGCCGCCAAAGGAGTTACGCGGACAAGAGAAGAAAGGATTTGGAATTTGAAGTTGGAATTTGAAGCCGGAGATGAAGTATTTCTCAGACTCTCACCACAGAAAGGATTGATCAATCCGAAGAAAGGAGGCAAGTTGAGTCCGAGATAGGGGTGTTCATCGAATCGAATTCCGGATTCTTCGAGTTCCTCGAATCGAATTTAATCGAATGAACATATTAAACCTCAATTCGAAATTCGATCCTAACTCGATTAAATTCGAATCGAATTTAAGCGAATTGGATTTCTCGATTCCGAATCGAATTCGAGTAAATCCAAAAATCCAAATTCATCGATAAATTGAACAAGGTTAAAATTCAGAACATAATATTTTTGGACCATACACAATAAAATTCTAGATTTCCTTTTTCAAAATTACAAATTTTTGACTAATCTTTTTGTATTGCTTAATTTAACTAACACTATCATAAATTCATAACGAAATCCCTTATATAAATTTAATAAATCATTTTGTGCCAATTTTATATCAACACTAGATACTTGATAAATAACTTTTATACTCATATCTCAATTTGATTATTGTCCAACTTTTTATTTGGATGAATAAAAATAATATGTACCAAGATTAGATTGCAACAAATAAAATGAAAACAGAGTGAAACACATATATTATATATACTAATAACATATATCATGATTAACTTGCAACATGCATAATACTGCTATTACTGCACAAGTGATACGAGCAGACTTTTACTAAGAACAATATATATTCTTTTAAGGCATTATGAGCTCAAGTGACTGAATTGCTTTGAAGCTGATAATACCACATGTAATTGAGAAATACAGAGACATTAAAAATACTAAGAGAACATCTTATAAAGTGCATGGAAACAACACCAAACAAAAAGCAACTAGTTTGAGCCAATGCCATTAAGAGCACGCCCAAGTTACATGAAGTCAGAAACTACGAAATGATATTAAACATCAACAACGGTTGAATCAGGGACTGATTGTTTGATTTCTGCAATTAAGCCAAAAAAAAAAGTTAATATGAAAACATGTGGTAAATGTTTTCTATAAGAAACTGAGATGCATCACTAAGGATTAGGAGTTCAAAGTAAAGAATATACAGATTACCTTGTTCAAATTTTTCAAGATCCTCAATGCGTTCTTCCACTTCAACTTGAGATGCATCTGATCGGAGCCAATCTTGAGAACATATTAAAGCTTGTACTATTTTAGGAGTTAAAGAACTCCTAAATGAATCGAGTACTCTCCCACCTGTGCTAAAGACAGTTCGAAAATCGAGAAATTGGAATAGCTAAAACATCACGAGCAATCAATGATAATATCGAAATCTTGGACTTCTAGCCTCCACCAATCTAAAACGCTAAAGTTCTCATTATCATAGTCCTCATCTTCATCATCTTCCTCGGTCAAATATCTATCCAACTCAGTTTAAGATTTTGGAACCCGAATCGCTTTTCTTCTTTTTAACTCAAATTTCGTATTTTTCTTTTAGTTTGTTCATTGGCTCACTATCATTGTTGCACAAGCTTAAATCGACCGAATTGAACCAATGTCGATAGAACATGACGAAGATCCGCCAATAGGTGTGCAATGAAGTCTTTTATACTCATTAAACAACTCATAAATTGCACTCTTTACTTTTTCAGACAATCTCCCCCCTTCTTCGGTACCATACATATTAGAGATAATTATGTCAACATACTCAAATTTGTTTCTAGGATCAAGAACACAAGCAATAAAAACCAACAAATTAAATTTTTCAGGACATCCCCAGTACTTGTCAAATTTCTTCTTCATTTGTGATGCCATGTTTCGCAGTTTCTCATCTTCACATGAACTATATTCTTTCAAAACCCCATGAATGCAAGAAATATCATCTAAGAAAGTATTTGATGTAATGTACTTCGTGCCCGAAACCTTCAAAGTAAGTCGGTAAAAATGTCGAAGGAAAATAATCAATACTCTAACATTCCCCCAATCCCAATAAGTTGGAACCCCGGGTTTAGAGCCATGATTTTCAAGATCATCCCTAAAACATGTATCCTCCATATCTAACCTATCAAATGCCCTTTCATACTTTTCTGCCACGCTCAACATCAAATAGGTTGAATTCCATCGAGTGGGAACATCCAAGCACAATGATTTACTACAATCACATTTTTCTATATCAGCAAATCCCATGAACCTTTTAATCCTAGTTGGTGATTGTCTTACATATCGAATTGCTGCTCTAACACTTTCAATTGACCCCCCAAGATCTTTAAGCCCGTCTTGAACAATTAAGTTCAAAATATGAGCAACACACCTAATATGTGTCCATTTACCTTGTAACACACACTTTTGTCCCCAATTCACAAATTTTCTTCTTAAATATTCAATTGCCACATCATTTGAACTTGCATTATCAACAGTAATCGTGAAGACATTTTGTAAACTCCAATCAACCAAGCACATTTCAATAGCCTTCCCAATGTCTTGACCCCTATGACTTGAAACAGGACAAAAATTTAACACTTTTTTCTGCAATTTCCAATCAATGTCAATAAAGTGAGCAGTGAGACACATATAATTAATTTTTTGCACTGATGTCCAGTGTCGTCACCGTTAAACAAATTCTGTTAGAATTATTTTTGATTTGAGCCTTAACTTTCGATCTTTCATCAATAAACAACTGATAGCAATCTCTTGTTATCGTACTTCTACTTGGAAGCAAAAGCGAAGGCTGGCACACTCTCATACATCGTTTAAAACCAGCATTTTCAACGAACTTAAATGGAAGCTCGTCTATTATTATCATTTCAGCTATTGCCTTTCTAGCTGCCTGTTGATCGAATTTCCATGATGATAAACCGATTTTAGACTCCACTCCAGGTTTTCCATCAGTATTATTGGTTTGGTATGTCAATACAGATTGATCTTTTTGATTACCGGGGTATGAGGGACAAACTCTCATATGATTCAATAAATTGGAAGTGCCACATGCCCTAGCAGACAGATTGTACTCTTTAGCACAATAATTACACTTACATTTTTTCTTATCCCCATCTACAAACTCAGTAAAATGGTTCCAAACAACTGACCTTTTAATGTAGTCCTTGCGTTTTCCATTTCCAGAAGAACCAGAAGTTTCAGAACACTTTTGTGCGGTAGACCCTTCACCTTCGGAGCTCAAGTGTGCTACACTTCCCTCGCTTGCAGACATGTGTGGGTTCATTATTGAAGAAGTGATTGTGAATCGATGATGGATGGTGCGATTACCAGCGGCTCCTAAGAAAGATTGAAAAAGAAAATTGACGGCCATGAGAGAGAGTTCAAACTTGGACTCATCAATTAGGTTAGGTTTGCCAAAGCCCAAAAGTAATTAAGTAAATGCCAAATTAATTATTTAAGTATTTCTAATAATGACTTAATGACTAACTAGTCTGACATAATATATTACATAAGAATAAAAGTATATTTACCTTTCTACTAATCAGTGACTACGTAATAATTATAGAATAGTTTATAATTTGAAATACATATATATATAGATTTTGATTTGAAATATGAATGCGAATCAAAATACGAATTCGAATTTAGTCGAATTTCACCTCGAATTAGGATTTTCGAATAGAATTCGAAAAAAAATCCCCAATTCGTTATTCGATTCAAATATTCATATTCGAAATTCGAGTTGATTCAAATTCGATTCGAAATTCAAAAATCCTAATTCGAAATTAAAATTCGAATTCGAATCGGATCGAATTTCGAATCCATTCGAAAAATGAACACCCCTAGTCCGAGATATGTTGGACCTTACAAGATTTTGCAGAGGATCGGGAAGTTAGCCTACCGACTCGAGTTACCAGCACAATATGCAGGAATGCACGATGTATTCCACGACGAGATTGAAGAAGTATCAACCGACTCGAACATATCATCACTCGTGATACTCCTCATCCGATGGAAAATTTATCCTACACTGAGAAGCCGATCCAGATTATCGACCAGCAGATGAGTGTACACAGGTGAGTGTTGGATTGATTTCCTTCGTAATGTAGGCTTGAGGATTGATCCTGAATGACTTGAGAATATTTTTGGTTACAGTTCGAATGTTAGCTTGAATGTTCGTGGTTCAGGTAACCTTCTCTCGCAGTGATTCCTCGCCTTTTATAGTGATCTTTCAAAAATTTGCCCGTTGAAGAGATATGCTTATTTTTAAAAGACACTTGTGGTCGTTGGCTTGTCTTGTTGCGATCCTTGGAATTGCCACTTCCTCGTATGATCGATTCTTGACTTTTTCGTAGTTCGACATAGGTGCGGTGCTTCCCATCGGTTTATTCCTTTTGCACGCTTCTCGGGATCGAGCACTTCAAGAAAGGCAAGATGGAGGTATTACTTGTTTAAGTAATTCTATTGACTTCTCAGGCAATGATCTCTTTCGATTATCTCGTCTTGATCGCATTTTCTTAACTTCCCAGCTTGACTTCGAGTCGCCTTGCAATCATTGGATGACTCTTCCGCACTTCAACTAGAGACTTGGTCAGTCTTGAGTTGTCTTGATCGATACTTCACTCACCGTATCTCACCGCACCTTCATCGAGTTCCTATCTTCTTTTATTTGCCACACTCAACTTGACTTGCAAATAAGTCTTCCTTCTAATCTCCATTGTCTTCTTGCATGTTCAGCATAGTGACTTGACTCACTCCACCAAATTTATCTATTATAATGCAATTTACAAAATAAAAAATGGGGTGCCAACTTGCTATTCTAAGTTTTACATGGCATTCATCAAAATCTAAAAATTAATTTCCCAACAATTTCCCCCTTTTGATGATGCCAAAACTTAAAACATTCATACAATAAATAAACAGACAAATGTAGAATCACAAAATGTATGCTTAGAATCAATCTTTTATTGATCATAACATTCTTGTTCTTTACATAGTCAAGCATACAAAGTGTATCGAGCTTAAATAGAACTTAGAGTAACTATGTTGTTCTATATCTACACAAGTATAGAAATTGTACGATTTTATTCGATGTACGTAAGACTTACATAAAAATGTATTTACATAGTGATATACATGAAGGGGTGGACAACAACACTTCATCTCCTTCACGACTCCTTCTTTCATCTTCTTCACTCTGTCATCTTCTTCTCGACCTTTTTCTCTTTTTCTCATCTTCACCGCCTTCTTTTTCTCATACGCTTTTCTCGGGCAAACTTCATCTCTTCTCTCTGTCTTTCTTGTCTTTTCCTCCCATAGCTGAGTTTGTCTTATATTTTCCTCTTCAATTCTTTTTCACATACTTAGCATTGTTCTTAGCCACTTGCAGTTGGCTACTTCACAAATCCACCCAATAGATCCCTCTTTTCTTGCCTGGATCTATGTACTCAATGTTTTTGGGCAGAGATCTAGGTCCAAACCTCTTCCTCCACCATCGCTTCTTCCTCTCGCTCTCCTCGGGCGTGTATTGTCTTGGGGCCTTCTTTTTCCCTACTGAGTGACTAGCGAGTGACCAGCAGAGCGATCGCCAGAGTCTCGCCGCCTGTCGCCTTCTTCACATAGTTTGAGACCTTTTTCCCAAGATAAATCCCAGTGCTTGAGCCATGGACATATTTGCGAAGTAACCTTCGATGCGAGCGTCTTGAATTCATCAACATCTTGGCTCGGCCCGCATCCAAATGGCATAGGTGTCTCTGTCTGGAATGCCTCTATGTTGTTTCGTAATGTTCATAACTCGCATCCATCTTTCCTTCCACTTCCTTCATCCTCGCTTCAATCGTCTTTCTTTTTCACCATAGGTACCGCAGAGTGTTGGAGTGGCAGAGTCATCGGGAGTTTGCTTGATGATATCACCGTGACAAGACCTTGTTGGGGGTTTTAGCAATCATCAAGGTCACATCTTTCGAACCTTCCCCTCAACAGATTTTCCTTTCTTCTCTCTTCTCACTTCCTCACTTTGTCTTTCCTTCACAGCTTGTGTCCTCCTTTTTCAAATTTTTCGGATCCCTTCAAGACTTTTTGGTATTCCTCTTCCCCTTTTTGGCATCATCAAAGGAGAGAGGAACCCTGAAACAAGCTAGCAAGCATGAAGTCTAAGCGGCCGATAGCCGAAGTTCTCGCTCAATTTGTTGCGGAGTATGCCGCACGGAATTCGAGCGGTGACGCGGGATTCACCAAGCTAACTTCATCTCACCATGAGAAGGTGAACTTTCGATCCATGTTCTCCTCTACGCCGCAGGAGCTCTTTCTTATTATATTCACGCAAAAATGTATCTATCTCGTGGTGTGAGATTCATGCATTCGCTCGATGTGCTCTTGCATTTTTGTCTTTGCATCGATTCTCACCGCCAGACTAGCAACTTGTTGAACAATGTCCTGAAATATCGAGCTTGTTCCACGCACATTGTCTCACCGCCGTTGCCACCATTCCCGAATCCTCGACAATTATGCCTCAGACGCCAATAAGGTTTGCGTCTCGTTATCCCTCATGTCCAAAGTGAGGCCTGGTGCCTCTCTATCTTTTAAATCTCTGCAAATATGGCTTTGAAAACTTCCCAAACCTCACCACTTGCCTCACCGGTGCGGCCAAGCCAAAAGTCATAATCGTTGGAACAATGGTGTCCGTGGGAAATAACAGATCGGGTTTATGGAAGCGCTCTCGATCTCTAGTCGATTCTTCAAGGAGGCCAGTACCTCCAAAGAGAAGGGAAATGATTCTACAAAAGGATCATCACGGCAACGGAATCTACTCAATGACAACTTGTGCTCGTGAAGGTCCTGGAGTCAATCCCGCCGCATCTTGGGAGCTCAGCAGTTGACTCTATTTCACCTATGGTCCGTTGTGAAGTTGACCTGGCCGAGCCTCACTGCCTTAACAGCTTTTTTGGTCTCACCGGTTTTCCACATAAGTTGACGACCGTCCTCGCCATATCGGTTAAGCGTCATCGACGATGATGAGATTTCCATGGGTGGCCCATCATCAAAGTTAAATGTTTGGCGAGTAGTCTTAAGGTCGACTTGCTCGTGGTTGGAAGAATATCCTCGGCCGAGTCTTTTGGATCGGCAATAGAGGATGACTCACCTTCATCTTCACCTTCGGATCCCGAAAAGGTTACATTAGGATTATCCTGGGAATCGTGAAGAGCTATCCGGGAATCGTGAAGAGCACTTATCTTCTTTTTCGGATGGGTCAATGATAGCAGGAGGGGATGTTCTCAGGCTTCGGTTTCTTTACCCCGAAGTCTCAACCTCCCATTGGCCTTCATTACCTCCTCGCAGCTTTCAATCGCAGCCGAGGCCTTGATGATCTCTTCGACAAAGTCACCGTCTTGGGGTCTTCTAAGGTGGCATCCACGAGCCTCAACTCCATGGATTGCACTTTCATTGCCAGTGTTAACTCCCGGGCGCTTCCTTCCTCGTGCCTCGATCGCATCGCCAGCCGCTCATTGGCATGCGGAGCGCTTGGCACTTCACCGAGACAGCTTTTAATCGCTCATCGAGCCTCGCAAGGACAACTTATTGTGTATTCAGTTGTTGTTCCTTCTCCACTTTGCCTCCGAGATTCGTTGTGGAGTCACCGCAAAGATCCTCCGACCTTACCGCAGCGGTGAGGGAGTTTCCCCACCGGCTCACCGGTTGAGTGACTTGAATGGGGTCACTCGTCTCCGGACTCCCTTGTTCCCATTGAGTATTCACCTGTTGGGGCATGTGGTAAGACACCTTCATTAGGGGTTGGCTCGACTGGGGTCCCTACAATCCCAGTTTCATCGCCATTTCCCTTAACACCTTCCTTCGAATGAGCTGGGAAGTGGTGGCAAAGACAACAAAGGGCAATATGCTTTTACTCCCATAGGATCAATCTTCACCGTGATTTGGAGGACTCCCCTGGTCCCTCCATCATCCCTCGCTCATGTAGGATTCTCGATTCTTGCATTGCTTGCTGCCGCAGCTTGCAACTCTTTCTCGTGGGCAAAGCGGGGGTCCGATCCTCTTCACTTTCTGATAGGACGTCAAGGTGAGGATGTGTATGATCGGTGGTGCCAGTGAGAGGGTAGATGCTGGCCTTCTCACGTGCTTCTGCGTCCTCAGCTGCTCTAGCCCGTTCGTTTTCTTTTCCCGAATCTACAAAGATATTGATACAGCTTATCCTCGTCAAGGGCTTGCAAAGATCGTGTCAACCTCAAGAATCCTCAAGAGTTTTTCTTCCTCAAGAATGAACTCGGTCTTTCAAACCGCACTGGATAGGCTCAGCTTCCATTTTCTCCACTCTCGCAGACGATTTTTGATGTCTGGATACAATGGAGAGTACATGATTATGTCGTCTTCATCATTCTCTTGCTAGCCCTCGTTTCCAGGGATTAAAGGTAGTAGACTTCGCTGCTCGAC
The DNA here is from genome assembly GCA_016081115.2 of Rehmannia glutinosa. Taxonomy (NCBI): domain Eukaryota; kingdom Viridiplantae; phylum Streptophyta; class Magnoliopsida; order Lamiales; family Orobanchaceae; genus Rehmannia; species Rehmannia glutinosa. The sequence continues at coordinate 60,734 of JABTTQ020000085.1, read as the reverse complement.
ATCCTTAGTAGCCTCGTTATAAAGCGAGACACAACCCCGTCAATAGGTAATTCGGTTGTCTCAAATGTTTCTTGTTCCTCACTGCTCGTTTGTCAACTGGTCTTCGAGTTGCCTCTTGATCGGCCTCAAGCAGACTTGGCCGTTTCATCAATAACTTCCTGAGACTCTACTTCTCTAGCAGCCTCGGGTATCTTTTTCCGATGAGTGGCAGACTAATCGTCTTCTCAAGCTCGGAGAGCTTGGAAATTCTTCTTCTTCTTTTTTTGTTTTCACCAGAGGAACATCTGGTTCCACTTCCTCCGCTTCGTTGAAGGTAAATGCCTTCAGCTTGTCTTAGAGGCAAATCGCTTCCTTGTTGTGGCAGCCTCTTTCTTCTTGATCACCGGAGAAGGGATTAACGATTCCTTCTCCATCATGTCCGCAGGGCAGGAGACACGGTTGCGGCCGCTTGACTCCTACTGTAGGGGGCAAAAGTGTGCATTTCTTTTTCTTTGTCAGCAGGGCATTAATCTTCTTAGCAGCAGTCTTCTTAGGAGGGGAGGAGACAAACAGATTATCATCCAGTCACCGATTCTCCTCACTCGTGACGCCTCTCTTAGCGTAAGCTCTCTTCTCTTGTGGGAGAGGTTTGACCGAACATCTTCTTGTTTACATGGAACGCCTTTCCATGTCGAAGAGGACACCTTTTATTTCCATCATCCGCCAATCACCAGGCCGTATCCTAGGAACCTCCAAATGTACCATCCTCCTTGAAGGATTTATTTCCAAAATTCTCGCGAGTCTGCCGCATACAAACTCAAATTTCACTTTCTTTTTTTATTCAATGATCGTAGCCATTACGATCAGACTTAGCTTTGGACAATGGTCAAAGCTTCCAAATTTGATGTCTATGCATTTGGCAACAATGTCCAGCAATTTGTGGTAGTCTTCTTTCAACAAACTTCTTATTAGTCAGATAGACCACTTTTCGCAAAGACATTCGACTTGGCTACCTCCTTCCAAGCAAAGCGGCGGTCAACATCGCCTTCATAAACCCCGGCACTCCTTCCACCGGCAACAATAAATGTTGTTCGCCGATCCTTGCGTAATGGTGAACTCTTTTTCCATGAACAGAGGACTTGATGCCCTCATCGTGAACTTCAAATACTCACGTAGAACGCGCGCGACCTCTTCCACGTAGGTCATTGGGAACTCCATCGTCAAAAATGGTTTTAATCCAGATTTTTCCGAAGCTTCTCAAAGAATCTTCTTCACGAGTGTTTGTCGGATCCTGTTTAAGCATGCCGTCGAAATCCACAAGAGACCCAGGTGTGGATTTGCTTTCCTAGCTTGACGAAATCATGAGTAGGTGCCATTTCTAGATGTTTTATCGAACGAAACTTAGAAAATGAACTTGAGGATTTGTAGGGTTTTGAGAGAAAATTTCATTCTTTTGCCTTTGAGAGAGATGAACAGTTTTGGTAAAGTGAGAGAAAATCGGACGAAATGGTTTAAGTATGGGTCATGAAAGGACGTGCAGGTGGTTTTTGAATTTTGATCAAGATCAACGGCATAGATTTTGTACGCCGATTAACCTTTAATCTCTCGTATTTAATGCAGCAGCATTTATATTCAATCATAAGCTTTGTGTGCAGCTTTTTGATCAGACACGCTCATAATTATGCTGACGTCATACTTAAAAAAAATTCCCGCTTAGTAAAAACGACTGCATTTTTGCCACTTTGTTCATAAGTGACTCAGCTTATTCCTTAGCTGATTTAACTCTTCTTTCTTTGCACATAAAAATTCAGCTGTCAGCTAACTCGATGCAGTTGATTCTCCGATACGGCTGATTCACTTAGCTGATTTAAGGATTCAGCTCTTTTTCATTTTTTTTGTGTTTCATCTCTTTTCTTTGAGTTTTCTGAGTATCAACTCAGCTCAATTATCCCCAATTCATGTTTGAGTTCTTCAAATCTTGATTCACATAATGGTTTTGTGAATATGTCACCTAATTGCTTATCGCTTGAGATATATTCCAAGGTGATGTCCTTTTTTTCAACATGATCTCTTATGAAGTGATATCTGACATCAATGTGCTTTGTTCTTGAATGCAACACAGGATTTTGAGTGATTGCAATTGCACTTGTGTTATCACACATAATTGGAATTTCCTTTCCTTCAATCTCATAGTCTCTCAGCTGTTGTCTCATCCATAAGACTTGGCACAAATAGCCCGGCTATGTATTCTTCTTCACCGTGGAGGTGGCTATTCAATTTTGCTTCTTGCTAAACCAGAAATTAGCCTATTTCCAAGCATTTGACATGTGCCTGAGTACTTTTCCCCGTCAACTCTACATCCAACATAGTCGAGTCCGAATATCCAATTAGCTTGAATCCACCTTCCTTAGGATACCATAAGCCAACTTCTTGGCTTCCTTTCAAATATCTCAAGATTCTCTTGGCGGCAAATCATGTGGCTTTCTTTTACGAAGATTGAAATCTTGCACATACACCTACAACAAAGGTGATGTCCGCCCGCTTTGCCGAGAGATAGATCAATGATCCAATAAGTGCTCAGATCTTGTTTGATCTACAGCTTGTCATCCGCATCCATGCCCATTTTGATGATGTATTCATTGGTATTTTCACAAAAGACTTCTCTTCCATACCAAATTTCTTCAAGAAATCTCTCGTGTATTTTGTCGACTTATGAAGGTTCCATCCTTCAAATGTTTTACTTGGAGTCCAAGGAAGAATGTCAACTCTCCCATCATGCTCATTTCGAATTTGCTTTGCATGAGATTTGAGAATTTATCACACAACTCTTTGTTTGTGGATCCAAAGATGATGTCATCCACATATATTTGAACAAGCAAAGATACTCTTCCCATCTTGAATTCTCAAGAGTGTTCTATCCACTTTGCCTTTTGTGAATCCGTTCTCGATCAGAATTGTGATATTGTATCATACCATGCTCGGGTGCCTGTTTCAATCCATATAAAGCCTTTTTGAGTTTGTATACCTTATCTCCAAGAGTCTTCTCGCTCAAATCCTGGAGGTTGTTCAACATATACTTCTTCTTCTAATAACCCATTAAGGAATGCACTCTTTACATCCATTTGATATACAATAAAGTTCTTGTGAGTGCATAGGCAAGAAACATTCTTATTGCTTCCAATCTTGTCACAGAGCAAAAGTTTCATCAAAATCTATTCCTTCTTCTTGGCAATACCCTTTGGCTACCAATCTTGCTTTGTTTCTCACCACGTAACCTTCCCCGATTCATCTTGTTTCGAACACCCATTTAGTGCCAATAACATTTTGATGGGTAGGTCTTTGAACCAATTCCCACACTTTATTCCTCTCAAACCGATTTAGCTCTTCTTGCATGACTTGAATCCAATGTGTGTCATCCAATGCTTGTGACACATCTTTTGGCTCTATTTGTGAGGATGAAGCAAGTAAACATTGCTTCTTGTTGAGTTCGGATCTAGTTTTCACAGCTTCTCTTACATCTCCAATGATTAGTTAAATTGGATGGTCTCTCGGCCATCTTACATCAAAGTTGAAGTAAGTTAGCCGATTCGAGTCTTCTTGCAAATTGTTATTTTGATCAGCTCTCTCATCATCATTTAGTGCAGATTTTCTAGTCTTTGAGACTCGGCTCTCTCATCTTAACGGATTTATAATTCCAGCTTGACTTCAACATAGGGACTCTTCGCATGGTTGGTTGATTCAAATTTATCACCGACTCTTCAATGTCTTCTCCATTTACGCTGGGTTCATCAAACACCACATGGATGGATTCTTCTCAGAACCATTGTCCTCTTGTTGAGCACTCTCAGAGGCTTTGCTTTGGTTTGAGTATCCTAAGCAGATACCTTCATCGCCTTTAGCATCAAAAGCCTTTAAATTATCTTTGCCATTGTTATGGATGAAGCATTTGCATCCATATATTCTAAAGTATGCAACATTTGGCTTTCTCCCCGTCCAAATCTCATAGGAGTCTTTGTCACCGTCTGCTTATCATGCATCTATTTTGAGTATAGCATGTTGTGTTTATTGCTTCAGCCCAAAATCTTTTAGGCGCAGCCCCGTTCAACTAACATGGTCCTTGTGCTTCTTTGAGAGTTCTATTCCTTCTTTCTCGCAACTCCATTCTCATTGGGAGTCCTTGCTGCAGATAATTCATGACTAATACCATTTTCAATACAAGATCGAGTTATTATACCATTGACAAACTCGGTTCCTCTGTCGATCTTATTTTGATAATGGTTTGACTCTTCTCATTTTGTATTCTCTTCATCACCGTGGTAGTTTCGCAGAGTTTCTTTCTTCTTACACATGAATATTGTCCATGTATATCTTGAGTAGTCATCTACTACCACCAAGGTGTATTTCTTCCCACTTATGTTTGGTGGTTCAACTGACCAAATAGATCCATATGTAGCAGTGCAATATTCTTGTTGAAAATGGACATGTCTTTTCTTTGAATGATGATTTGATTTGTTTTCCCATCCGGCATGCATCACATATACTTTCCTTCTTGTATACCGAGTCCGAAGTCCTTCCACAAGATTACTTCTTGCAAGTTTGTTAATAATTTTAAAATTCGTGTGACTCACTTCTTGTGCCATAGCCAACTTGATTCACCAGTGTGCTCTTTGCTAGCGCAAGTGCTTGGTGTTGCAATTGACCAATCTACCACATACATGTTCTTTTTGTCCGCATCCTTTAAACACTATTTCATTAGTTTCAAAGATCCTTGATTTGGCATACACCAATATTGAATCCAACATTGTAGCCTTTGTCACGAGTTGACTTATGCTTAGCAAGTTGAAGTTGAGGCCTTCAACATATGCAACATCCGTAATTTCTAATCCATTTTTCTTGATGGATCCAATGCCTCTTATTTCTCCCCCGAGCTTCATTTCTCCAAATATGACTTTTGCACCTCTAACATCCTTGAATTTTGATAAATTTTTCTTGTTTACGTCATGTGTCCGGAACAACCACCGGCCCATGTACCAGGTTCCTTGGCACTCACCGCTCCTCAACCCGCAATCAAGGAAATTAGGTTTTAGGTACCCATACTTGCCTGGTCCCGAGGGGTTAGTATTGTAAGATGATCCAACCAACCTATAACCAATTGATTTGACTATAAGGGGTTGCCATCTATCGCCCATAATCATAATTAATTTTGGCAAATTGCTTGGGGTTCTAGTTCATACAACTCGTCTCTTTTGTCTGTATGCCCGTATGTGTTTTAGCAATTGCCTTCTTTGGGTAGTTGTGATATCTCCGAGTGTAGTGCCTAGGTGCATATGTGTGCCGATGATAGCTCTTATGCCTTTGGAATGGCCTTTGCTTGAGTTCTGGCCTTTGCCACTTAGCTTATCTTCCATAGGTCTTTGCTCTTGATAGTTCACATTATTCCAATCAGCTTGGCTTGGGTATTTTCTACCATTCCCATCATGTGTTTCTTTTATAGAATTTCTGGGGCTTTTGGTAGCTTTGTTTCTTCTTTACAGAGTATCTCCTGTTTGGAGTTTGCTGAGGAACTCACCAATTTCTTTCTTCTCACTTGCCCTTTAGCATATTCAATCGGCCGTTTTTTCCTTTTCCTTTATAACCAAGGCCAGTTTGCTTGTGATTGTGCTTTGGAATAAATGTGTGTGCATCATTTGCAGTTTTGGATTTTAGAAATACTTCATTGCTTGAAGATCTCTTTTCCAAAATCACTTTTGGAACTTGACATAGCATGGAGGAATTAAATCCTAAGCCTGTCTTGTCTCCACATTCTCTTTGACTCATAATAAGATCATCCAATGATTTGGATGCCTTAGTGAATAAGGCTATCACATTTTTGAGGTCATTCTCCCTCTTTTCTATAGCAGCTATCTCTGCTATTAACTTAGCATTTTCAGCCTTTAGACTTTTATTCTCATCAGCTATTTGACTTAGAGTACTCAACTCCTTAGTCAGCTGTGAGTTTTGGCTCTTGAGTAGGCTGTTTTCCTCATTTAGTAGTGTGTGTGAGGATTTAATATGTTCAAAATCTTTCATCATTTTGCCTAATGAATCATAAAGATCAGTGGGTGATGAAGTGTGTGTGTGTGACAATCACTATCACTAGTATCTGAGTGTGATGAGTTAGAGTGTACCTCATCTTCTTGGTCAAGTTGGTTTTATCTTTAGCCATTAGACAGATCAAAGCTTCTTCTTCAGAGTCACTTGAGTAGTCAGCTTCACTACTCTCCGAGTCTCTTTGTGTCTTTTGACTTGATCAGATGTCGGCCCGATCTCTGCAGCCAACATTGCCTTTCTCTTTTCCCCCTGTCTTCTTTCCCCGAAGACTTTTCTTTCCTCTTCATTCTTGTATTTGTTGACTACAGGATATGGACATTCAATGGCATAGTGACCGGGTTGCCTGCAGTTCCAGCATAGACTTTCAACTTTTTGATCGCTTCTTTCCATCCTTGGATTGTCACTCTTTGATATTCAACTTTTTGATGCTCGCTCTCTTGGGTGGTCTATCTTCCCTTGACTTGGAGGAGCCGAGTGTCTTCCTCGGAGGATTCACCTTTTGCTTCTTTTGTAATTCTTATTGAAGAACTTGTTGAACCTTTTAACCATCGGGCAATCTCCTCTTGGTCAATGACTTCTTTGACCTCAGCTCTCTTGCCATCCTTAACAATTAGAGCAACTGTTTTGGGCACAACTATCTCCTCTTGGTCTTTTCTTCTCAGCTCAAATTCGTAGGCTTTGAGATCTAAGAATAGCTCATGGTTGGATGTTTTCGATAGGTCCATGGAATGTCTCATGGCCATGACTTTCATATCCCACTCAGTTGGGAGACTTCTTAGAATCTTCATACACATTTCCTCCTATGTATATTCCTTTCCAAGTGCAGATAGTTTATTGGTAATTTCTGTGAACCGAGCATCTAGCTGATCCAAGGTTTCTCCTTCAAGCATCTTAAAGTTTTCAAATTTTTGTACCACAACAGATAGTTTATTTCCTTTGATTTGCTCTGATCCTTCGCAAATCAAGGTTAGCTTGTCCCAGATTTCTTTTGCCGTTTTGCATGATTTGACTTTGTTGAACATGTCTTTGTCCAAAGTTATGTAAAGAATGTCCTTTGCCACATTGTCCAAGTTATATCTTTTCCTGTCATCATTTGTCCATCCAGCTCTTGGTTTTTCAACCATCGCTGGTCTGGGAGCAGCACCCTTTTCTCCTTTAGCTGCAACAGCTCTTCTTGCAGCTGTGTTCACTTTTAAGATTTGGAGTGGCCCATCTTCTATCACTATCCACATCTCATCGTGTAATGCTGATAGATGAGCCTGCATACGAATTTTCCAATCATCAAATTCTTCAATCGTGAACATAGGGATGCGTGTCAAATTTGCTTCCATGATAATAACTTTGCTGAAAAAAAGAATTTGAAAGATTAAGTACTAAAACAAGCTTCGAAAAATTTGGAGATCTAGTTCAGTGACTAGTGCGGAAGGCTCAATAAACCAACCGCTCTGATACCACTTGTAGGTCCCAAGGGGTGTGAGTGTAAGGTTTAAAAGGGGGGTTGAATAAACCTTACCAACTTGGTTAAGTTTGTTTTAATACTAGGTTTTAGCACTTGGTTGATTATCAATTGGATAGCAAATTAATCAAAGAAATATAAAAGTAATATGCGAGAAATTAAAGTCTTAAATGTAAATGACACAATAAGTTTTTATAGAGGTTCAAGATGGGGTAATTCTTCTACTCCTCTCTTCTCCAACTCATGGAGGAATTCACTAAGTATTGATCAAGATATACAAAGTGGTTAACAATCCGGATACAAGTCTTGATCACACAAATGACTTGATCCTTTGGGACTTAGTCCGAGATGCCTTGGTCACACACCGCTTCTCGCGACTCGACTTTCTTCTTCACAGGCAACCGCTTTGCTACTACAGCCCACTTGCTCAAGATTCTTGGATTTGATCACGAAGCCCTCCAAAACTCGAGACCGGTTCGACCTTGAACCTTCCTACAATCCTCCGTGGAATGTAGACCCCTTAATTCTTCAAATATTTTCCTCTTCAACCGATAGAGGTTGTCTTTCCTTCACAATTGAGTGTTGGATTGATTTCCTTCGTAATGTAGGCTTGAGGATTGATCTTGAATGACTTGAGAATATTTTTGGTTACAGATTTGAATGTTAGCTTGAATGTTCGTGGTTTGTAACCTTCTCTCGAGTGATTCCTCGGCCTTTTATAGTGATCTTCCAAAAATTTGCCCGTTGAAGAGATAGGTTTATTTTTAAAAGACACTTGTGGTCGTTGGCTTGTCTTGTTGCAGTCCTTGGAATTGCCACTTCCTCGTATGAATGATTCTTCAGCTTTTTAGTGTCCTCGACACAGTGCGATGCTTCCCATTGGTTTATTCCTTTTGCACGCTTCAGGGATCGAGCACTTCAAGAAAGGCAAGATGGAGGTATTACTTGTTTAAGTAATTCTCTTGACTTACGTAACGGATCTCTTTCGCTTATCTCATCTTGACGCATTTTTTAACTTCCCATTCACTTCGAGTCGACTTCAATCATTGGATGACTCTTCATCACTTCAACTAGAGACTTGGCTCAGTCTTGAGTTGTCTTGACTGATACTTCACTCACCAGTATCTCGGATGCACCTTCAATCGAGTTCCTATCTTCTCTTTTTGCCACACTCACCGGTGACTTGCAATAAGTCTTCCTTCTAATCTCCGGTTGTCTTCTTGCATGTTCAGCATAGCCGACTTGACTCACTCCCACCAAATTTATGTATTACAATGCAATTTACAACAGAAAAATGGGGTGCCAACTTTCTATTCTAAGTTTTACATGGCATTCATCAAAATCTAAAAATTAATTTCCCAACACGGCTGATTCACTTGGCTGATTTATGAGATCTGCTCTGTTATCATCTTTTCATGTTTCATCTCTTCTCATTGAGTCTTCTAAGTGTCAACTCAGCTCAATTAACCCTTGCTCATACTTAAGCTCTTCAAATCTTGATTCACATAAGGGCTTTGTGAATATGTCAGTTAACTGTTTATCAGTTGAGATGTATTCCAAGGTGATGTCTTTCTTTTCACATGATCTCATATGAAATGATATCTGACATCAATGTGCTTTGTTCTTAAATGCAACACAGGATTCTGAGTGATTGCAATAGCACTTGTGTTATCACACATAATTGGAATCTTTTTTTCTTCAATTTCATAATCTCTCAGCTATTGTCTCATCCATAAGACTTGGGAACAATAGCTGCCCGCAGCTATGTACTCTGCTTCAGCTGTGGATGTGGCTATTGAGTTTTGCTTCTTGCTAAACCAAGAAACCAATCTGTTTCCAAGCATTTGACATGTACACAAGTACTCTTTTTCATCAACTCTACATCCAAAGATAGTCGAGTCTGAATAACCAATAAGCTTGAATCCACATTCCTTTGGATACCATTAAGCCGACTTCCGGCATCCCTTCGGATAACATAGATTCTCTTAGCCGCTGATCATATGGCTTTCTTTTTGGTGCAGATTGAAATCTTACACATACACCTACCGCAAAGGTGATGTCCGGCTCGCTTTGTTAAATAGAGCAATGATCCAATGAGTGCTCTATATCTGGTTTGATCCACAGGCTTACCATCTGCATCCATATCCATCTTGACTGATGTATTCATTGGTATTTTCACAGAAGACTTCTCTCCCATACCAAATTTCTTCATTAAATCTCTGGTATACTTTGTTTGACTTATGAAGGTTCCATCCTTCAACTGTTTAACTTGAAGTCCTAGAAAGAATGCCAGCTCTCCCATCATGCTCATTTCAAATTTTCCTTGCATGAGGTTTGAGAACTTATCACACAACTCTTTGTTTGTGGATCCAAAAGTGATATCATCCACATATATTTGAACAAGCAGTATACTCTCTCCATCTTGAATTCTGAAGAGTGTTCTGTCCAATTTGCCTTTGGTGAATCCATTATCTGTCAGAAATTGAGATAATGTATCATACCATGCTATAAGTGCCTGTTTCAATCCATATATAGCTTTCTTGAGCTTGTACACCTTATCTCCAATGGTTCTTCCAACAATCCATTTAAAAATGCGCTTTTCACATCCATTTGATATACAATAAAGTTCTTGTGTGCAACATAGGCAAGAAACATCCTTATTGCTTCTAATCTTGCAACATGAGCAAATGTTTCATCAAAATCTATTCCTTCCTCTTGGCAATACCCTTTGGCTACCAATCTTGCTTTATTTCTTACCACAGAACCTTCGTCATTCATCTTGTTTCTGAAAACCCATTTTGTGCCAATAACATTTTGATGGGTTGGTCTCTGCACCAGTTCCCATACTTTGTTTCTTTCAAATTGATTCAGCTCATCTTGCATGGCTTGAATACAATGTGTGTCATCCAATGCTTGGGACACATCTTTTGGCTCTATTTGGGAAATAAAACAAGTGAACATTGCTTCTTGTTGAGCTCTGGATCTGGTTCTTACACCATCTCTCACATCTCCAATGACTAGCTCTGGTGGATGGTCTCTCAGCCATCTCACATGAGGTTGGAGTAAGTCACCGATTCATTGCGCTTTGCACCGTGTTATCTTGAGCAAATTCTCTCATCATCACTTAGCCGCAGTTTTCCACTGTCTTTGAGTTTCAACTATCTCATCTTCATCTTGATTGATTGTTCCACTTGACTTCAACATAGGGACTCTTCTCGCATAGTTGGTGATTCAACTTATCGCCTAACTCTTCAATGTCTTCTCCATTTACATTAGGTTCATCAAAAACCACATGGATAGACTCTTCTGGTGACCATTGTCCTCTTGTTCATCACTCTATAGGCTTTACTTTCAGTTGAGTATCCCAAAAAATACCTTCATCGACTTTAGCATCAAAAGCCTTTGGATTATCCTTGCCATTGTTGTGGATGAAACATTTACATCCAAATATTCTAAAATACCCAACATTTGACTTTCTCCTGTCCATATTTCATAGGAGTCTTTTTTAGTGTCTATTTATCATGCATCTATTTTGAGTATATCATGTTGTGTTGATGGCTTCAGACCCAAAATCTTTTAGGCGACCGACTTGACTAACCTAACAGGGTCCTTGTAGCTTCCTTGAGAGTCTATTTCTTCTTTTCTCGCTACTCCATTCTCATTTGTGGAGTCCTTGCTTCTTTGAGATAATTCATGAGCAATACCATTTTCAACACAATACGAGTTATTATTCCATTGACAAACTCGATTCCTCTATCGACCTTATCTTTGTAATGGTTTGACTCTTCTCATTTTGAACTCTTCTCATGAGCTGAGGTAACTTCTGCAAAGTTTCCTTCTTTTTACACATGAAGATTGTCCATGTATATCTTGAATAATCATCCACCACCACTAAGGTGTATTTCTTTCCACCTATGCTAGCTGGCTCAACTGGACCAAATAAGTCCATATGTAACAGATGCAATATTCTTGTTGAAGATGGACTTGACTTCCCTTTGAATGATGATGTGATCTGCTTTCCCATCTGGCATGCATCACAAACACTTTCCTTTTTGTACACTGAGTCTGGCAGTCCTTCTACAAGATTACTCCTTGCAAGCTTATTAATTATCTTGAAATTCAGATGACTCAGCTTTTTGTGCCACATCCAACTTGATTCGGATGTGCTCTTTGCTAGCAGACAAGTTCTTGGTGTGGCAGTCGACCAATCTACTACATACACGTTTTTTTATCTAAATCCTTGCAACACTACTTCATTTGATTCAGTGTCTTTGATTTGGCACACTCCCATATTGAATTCAACATTATAGCCCTTGTCACAGAGTTGGCTGATGCTTAACAGGTTGAAGTTGAGGCCTTCAACGTATGCAACATCTGTGATTTCTAATCCATTTTTCTTGATGGATCTAGTGCCTCTTATTTCCCCTGAGCTTCATTTCTCCAAATATGACTTTTGCGCCTCTAATCTCCTTGAAATTTGACAGATTTCTCTTGTTTCATGTCATGTGTCTGGAACAACCACTATCCATGTACCAGGTTCCTTGGCACTGGTACTTCCTTGAACCCGCAATCAAGGAAATCGATTTTAGGTACCCATACTTGCCTGGGTCTGAGGGGTTAGTCTTTGTAAGATGATCCAACCAACCTATAGCCAAATGATCTGACTCTAAGAGGTTGCCATCTTTCTATGCCATAATCATAACTCACTTTGGCAAATTGCTTGGGAGCTTTAGGTTCATACATCTGTCTCTTTTGTCCGTATGCTGTGTGTGAGTTTTAGCAATTTCCTTCTTTGGGTAGTTGTGATATTTCTGAGTAGTGCTTGGGTGTATATGTGTGCTGATGATAGCTCTTTTGCCTTTGGAATGACCTTTGCTGAGTTCTAGGCCTTTGTCATTTTGGCATATATTCCATAGGTCTTTGCTTTGATGTTTCACATTACTCAAATCGGCTTGGCTTGGTAATTTCTACCATTCCCATCATATGTGTTTTTTGATAGAACTTCCTGGGGTTTTACGGTAGCTCTGTTTCTTCTTCACGCAGTATTTCTGTTTGGAGTTTGCTTCTTGCGCACTCTCTCGATTTCTTCTCACCGCCCTCTCAGCGTACTCAACTCGGGTCGCTTTTCCTTTTCCTTTATAACCAAGGCCAGTTTGTTTGTGGTTGTGCTTTGGAATGACTGTGTGCGCAACATTTGGTGTCTTGGATTTTTGAGATGCTTCATTACTTGAAGATCATTTTTCCAAAATCACTCTAGGAGTTTGCTTGTGCACAAAGGAATTGAATCCTATGCCTGTCTTATCTCCACATTCTTTTTGGCTCATAATAAGGCCATCCAATGATTTAGATGCCTTTGTGAATGAAACAATCACATTTTTGAGATCATTTTCCCTCTTTTCTATAGCAGCTATTTCTTCTATTAGTTTAGCATTTTCAGCCTTCACCTCTTTGTTCTCATCAGCTATGTGACTCAGAGAAGTCAGCTCCTTAGTCAGCTGTGAGTTTTGGCTTTTGAGCTGGCTGTTTTCCTCATTTAATAGTGTGTGTGAGGATTTAATGTGCTCAAAGTCTTTCATCATAAAGATCACTGGGTGATGAAGTGTGTGTGTCACAATCACTATCACTAGAATCTGAGTGAGATGAGTTATAGTGTACCTAATCTTCTTGGGCAGGTTGATCTTGTTCTTTAGCCATTAGACATATTAAAGCTTCTTCTTCAGAGTCACTTGAGTAGTCAGCTTCACTACTTTCTGAGTCTGCTACTTCCTTTGACTTAGCTGTCTCAGCAGTCTCAGCAGCCAACATTGCCTTTTTCTTTTCTTGTCTTCTTTCTCTGAAGACTCTTCTTTCTTCTTCATTCCCCAGTATTTATTGACTACAGGATATGGACAAATCAATAGCAAAATGTCTTGGTTGTCCGCAATTCCAACATAGGTTTTCAACTTTTTGGTCAGCTCTTTCATTTCTTGGGTTGTCAGCTCTTTGATATTCGACCTTTTGATACTCAGCTCTCTTTGGTGGCCTATCTTCCCTTGACTTGGAGGGTGCTGAATACCTTCTGGAGGATTCACCTTTGTTTCTTTTGTAGTTCTTGTTGAAGAACTTGTTGAATCTTTTAACCATCAGGGCAATCTCCGCCTGGTCAATGACTTCTTTGACCTCAGCTCTCTTCCCATCCTTGACTATGAGTGCAGCTGTTTTGGGTACAACTGTCTCCTCTTGATCTTTTCTTCTCAGCTCAAATTCATAAGCTTTGAGGTTTGAGAATAGTTCATGATTGGATGTTTTTGATAGGTCCATCGAGTGCCTTACAACCATGGTTTTCATTTCCCACTCAGCTGGAAGGCTCCTTAGTATCTTCATGCACATTTTCTTTTGTGTGTATTCCTTTCAAAGTGCTAAGAGCTCATTTGTAATTTCAGTGAATCTAGCATCAAGTTGATCCATTGTCTCACCTGCAAGCATTTTAAAATTTTCAAATTTTTGAACGACAACAGATAATTTGTTTTCCTTAATTTGCTCCGATCCTTCACAAATTAAAGTTAATTTATCCCAGATTTCTTTGGCTGTCTTGCAAGATTTGACTTTGTTGAACATGGCTTTGTCCAAAGTCTTGTAAAGTATATCCTTGGCCACATTGTCCAGGTTGTATCTTTTTCTGTCATCATTTGTCCATTTAGCTCTTGATTTTTCAACCATAGCTGGTCTAGGAGCAACAGCCTTTTCTCCTTCAGCTGCAGCAGCTCTCCTTGCAGCTGTGTTCACCTTCATTATTTGCAGTGGCCCATCCTCTATCACTATCCACATCTCATCATGTAAAGCTGATAGATGAGCCCACATACGTATTTTCCAGTCATCAAATTCTTCAATGGTGAACATGGGAATGCGTGTCAATTTTGCTTCCATGATAATAACTTTGTTGTTTTAAAAAAATGGCTTTTGAAGGAACAAGTGTTAAAAACTTCTATGAAAGATTGGAGATCTAGTTCGTGAACCGAACTGTCGGAAGGCTCAATGAACCAATCAAGCTCGATACCACTTGTAGGTCCCAAGGGGTGTGAGTAAGATTTAGAAGGGGAGAGGGTTGAATAAACCTTACCAACTTTTCGATTTTAGTCATTTTTAAAATAATACAGAGTTAAATACACAACTAAGTCCTTGAGGACATCTAAGTTAGTTAATCGGTAGTTAGCCACTCAACGGACTCGATTGAGCCGTTGATAGAATAACTCAATTGTTTAATCTAAACCTTAACTTTTGTGATGAGATTTTCAGCGGAAGACTTAACACCCTTGAATTTGGTTTAAGTTTGTTTTAACACTTGGTTTTAGCACTCTGTTAATTATCGGTTGGATAGCAAATTATCAATGAGATATAAAGAAATATGCGAGAAATAAAAATCTTTGAAATGTAAATGACACAATAATTTTTATAGAGGTTCAAGATGGGTTAATTCTTCTACTCCTCTCTTCTCCAACTCTTAGGAATCCACTAAGTATTGATCGAGTACAAAGTGGTTATCGGTCCGGATACAAGTCTTGATCACACACCTGTGACTTTGTCCTTTGGGACACGATCTGAGATGCCTTAGTCACACAAATGGCTTCTCGTCCGAGGCTCGAAGCTTTTCTTCACGGGCGGCGCTGCGCTACTGCTTGACTCAATTGCTCAAGCTGCTTGGATTTGATCACGATGCCCTCCAATGACTTGAGACTGGTTCGACCTTGAACCTTTCTACAATCCTCCTTGGAATGTATACCCCTTTTGATTCTTCAAAAGTTTCCTCTTCAACAGTTTGAAGTTGTCTTTCCTTCACAGCTTGGTGTTGGATTGATTTCCTTCGAGAGTTAGGCTTGAGGATTTTGCTTGAATAACTTGAGAATATTTTGCAGGTTATAGTATGAATATTTTGCAGGTATGCAAGGTAATCAAGGTAACCTTTTCTCTAAGTGATTCCTCAGCCTTTTATAGTGAACTTTCAAAAATCTGCCCGTTGAAGAGATAGACTAATTTTCAAAAGTCACTTGTGTTCGTTGGCTTGTCTTGTTGCAGTCCTTGATGTTGACATTTCCTCGTATTAAATGAATGTTGACTTTTGAGACGACACGAGGTGCAGTGATTCCCATTGGTTTATTCCTTTTGCACGCTTCTGGGACTGAACACTTTAAAACATGGCAACATGGAAGTATTACTTATTTAAGTATGCTTCTTGACTTCTGTGCAACGGATTCTTTTCAGTTGCCTTGACTTGACTGCAGTTCTCTAACTTCCCCAGGTGACTTCGAGTTTGCTTACAATCAATGGATGACTCATCTGTCACTTCAACTTGAGACTTGGCTTCTTGAGTTGACTTGACTGACACTTCACACAACTGTAGCCCAGCTGATACTCCTTCAGTCGAGTTCTTGACTTCTCCTCCTTACCATACTCAGTTGTTTCACAGCGGAGTCTTCATTTCAATCTACAGTTGACTTCTTGTATATCCAGGCATAGCTTACTTGACTCAGCTCGTACAACCCTATCTATTACAATGCAAGTTACAAAGAAAATGGGGTGCCAACTTTCTAGTCTAAGTTTTACATGGCATTCATCAAAATCTAAACAATAAATTTCCGAACAGGATTCACCCTTGTTTCTTTTATAGTTCTTGTTGAAGAACTTGTTGAATCTTTTAACCATCAAGGCAATTTCCTCCTGGTCAATGGCTTCCTTAACCTCCGCTCTTTTCCCATCCTTTACTATAAGTGCAACTGTTTTGGGTACAACTGTCTCCTCTTGATCCTTTCTTCTCAGCTCAAATTCATAAGCTTTGAGGTCTGAGAATAGTTCATGATTGGATGTTTTTGATAGGTCCATCGAGTGCCTTAGAGCCATGGTCTTCATTTCCTATTCAGCTGGTAGGCTCCTTAGAATCTTCATACACATTTCCTTTTGTGTGTATTCCTTTCCAAGTGCTGAGAGCTCATTTGTAATTTCAGTAAATAGCATCCAGCTGATCCATTGTCTCACCTGCAAGCATTTTAAAGTTTTCAAATTTTTGAACAACAATAGATAATTTGTTTTCTTTAATTTGCTCTGATCCTTCACAAATTAAAGTTAATTTATCCCAGATTTCTTTTGTTGTTTTGCATGACTTGACTTTATTGAACATTGCTTTGTCCAGGGTCTTGTAGAGAATATCCTTGGCCACATTGTCCAAGTTGTATCTCTTTCTGTCATCATTGGTCCATTCATCCTCGGTTTTTCAACTAAGGTTTCAACTCTTGCTTGACCACTTCTTCTCCTTTGCAAATGTTCACTTTCAATATTTGCGTGGCCTATCCTTTATCACTAGCCACATTTCATCATGTAAAGCGAGATAGATGAGCTCGTACAAATTTTCCGAGTCATCAAATTCCTCAATAGTGAACATAGGAATGCGTGTCAAATTTGCTTTCATGATAATAACTTTACTGAATAAAATATATGATTTTGAAATGGCAAGTGTTAAAAACTTCTTTGAAAGATTTGAGATCTAGTTCGAAGAACTGCGGAAGGATCAATGAACCAACCGCTCTGATACCACTTGTAGGTCCCAAGGGGTGTGAGTAAGGTTTAGAAGAGGGGGGGTTGAATAAACCTTACCAACTTTTCGATTTTAGTCCTTTTAAAATAATAAAGAGTTAATTTCACAGCTATGTCCTTGAGGACAAACTCGATCGATTAACCAAAGAGTTAGCCACTCAGCGGACTCGATTGAGTTTGTTGATAGAATAACTCAGCTGCTTAGTCTAATACTTAACTTGGCTGTGATGAGATTTCCAGCGGAAGACTTAACACCCTTGAATTTGGATTAAGTATGTTTTAACACTTGGTTTTAGCACTTAGTTAATTATCAGTTGGATAGCAAATTATCAGCAGATATAAAGTGTTATGCAAAAATAAAATGCTGAAATGTAAATGACACAATAAATTTTATAGAGGTTCAAAGATGGGGTAATCCTTCTACTCCTCTCTTGTCCAACTCCTGGAGGAATCCACTAAGTATTGATCAGAGTACAAAGTGGTTATCAGTCCAGATAAAAGTCTTGATCACACAGCTGACTTGATCCTTTGGGACTCAGTCTGGAGATGCCTTGGTCACACAGCTGGCTTCTCGTCCGACTCAGTTTCTTCACAGGGCGGCTGCCTTGCTACTTCCGCTCACTTGTTTAAGCTTCTTGGATTTGATCACGAAGCCCTCCAATAACTTGAGACTGGTTCGACCTTGGACCTTTCTACAATCCTCCTTGGAATGTAGACCCCTTTTGATTCTTCAAAAGTTTCCTCTTCAACAGTTTGAAGTTGTCTTTCCTTCACAGCTTGGTGTTGGATCGATTTCCTTCGAGAGTTAGGCTTGAGGATTTGCTTGAATAACTTGAGAATATTTTTGCAGGTTACAATATGAATAATACTTGTTTGTTCGTTGTTCAGGTATGCAAGGTAACTTTTTCTCAAAGTGATTCCTCAGCCTTTTATAGTGAACTTTCAAAAATCTGCCCGTTGAAGAGATAGGCTGATTTTCAAAAGTCACTTGTGTTCGTTGGCTTGTTTTTTCTTGGTCTTCAATCTTGAGATGTAAACCTTTCCTCGTATTAAATGAATTTCCCGACACCGAGGTCGACACGAGGTGCAATGCTTCCCATTGGTTTATTCCTTTTGCACGCTTCTGGGACTGAGCACTTTAAGACATGGCATCATAGAAGTATTACTTGTTTAAGTAATATTCTTGACTTTTGTGCAACAGATTCTTTTCAGTTAACTCCTCTTTGCAGCTGCCTTTTCCCCAGGTGACTTGAGTTTGCTCCAATGATTGAAAGACTCATCTGTCACTTCAACTTGACTTGGCTTCTTGAGTTGATTTGACTGACACTTCACACAGCTGTAACCCAGCTGATACTCCTTGAGTCGAGTTCTTGACTTCTCTTCCTTGCCACACTCAGCTGCTTCACAGCGGAGTCTGCATCCTAGTCTTCAGTTGACTTCTTGTATATCCAGACATAGCTGACTTGACTCGGCAAATGCCTTATCTATTACAATACAAATTACAAGGAAAATGGGGTGCCAACTTTCTAGTCTAAGTTTTACATGGCATTTATCAAAATCTAAACAATAAATTTCCCAACAGGAGATCAGATGTTTCTTAGGACTAGATGGATATTATCGAAGATTTATCCAGGATTTCTCCAAGATAGTCGGACCACTCACTCGGCTAACCCAGAAGCAGGTCAAGTTTCAGTGGAATGATAAGTGCAAAGCTAGTTTCCAAGAGCTGAAGAAGCGACTTACTACAGCTCTAGTCTTAGCCCTTCCAAAGGGAACATAAAACTTTGTCGTCTACAGTGATGCATCAAAGGAAGGACTAGGAGGAGTGCTCATGCAGGAAGGAAAGGTCATCGCTTATGCATCACGAAAGCTCAAGCCGTATGAAGCCAATTACCCAACGCATGACTTGGAATTGGCAGCGATAGTGCTCGCGTTAAAGAAATGGAGACACTATCTCTACGGAGCAACATTCACGGTTTTCACAGACCACAAGAGCTTGAAGTATCTATTCTCTCAGAAAGACCTCAATCTGAGGCAATGGAGATGGATGGAGTTGATTGAAGACTATCACTTTGATATTCAATACCATCTTGCGAAAGCTAACGTAGTAGCTGACGCCTTGAGCAGAAAGGCGAGCTTAGCCAGACTTATGATTCGAGAGTGGGAATCATTAGAAGAGCTGAGCAATTGGAATCCGACGAGAATCAATACTCAGATTTCATGTGCTAACCTTTCGGTTAAACCCAATCTGTTGAATGAGATCAAGTAAGCACATGGGATAAATGTGCATCTTCAAAAACTGAAAGAGAAGATACTTAAAGGAGAGAGATCAGAATTATCAGTGCATGAAGATGGGATTATTAGATTCCAAAATCGAGTTTGTGTACCGAGTGACGAACAGATTAGGAATAGAATCCTAGCAGAGGCACACCGTTCAAAATACACTATACATCCTGGAGGAAACAAGATGTATAAAGACTTGAAACGGAATTATTGGTGGGTAAACTTGAAGAACCATGTAGCGGAATTCGTTGCGAGATGTTTAACTTGTCAACGAGTAAAAGCAGAACACCAACGACCATATGGTTTACTACAACCATTGAGAATTCCCGAGTGGAAATGGTACCACATAACGATGGACTTCATGACGGATCTACCAAGGTCAGAGGAGGCCATGATGCTTTATTTGGGTAGTTGTAGACCGACTCACGAAATCTGCACACTTCTTACCCATCAAGAAGACGATAGCTTGCGAAAACTTCGCGCAGATTTATATCCCAGAAATCCTTCGACTGCACGGAGTACCAGTCGACATAGTATCGACAGAGACCCGAGGTTTGTCTCCAGTTTTTTGGAAGTGCTTGCACGAGGAATGGGTACCTCGCTAAGTTTCAAAGACAATAGCACATCCAAAAAACGATGGACGATCGAGCGACGATTCAAACCCTGGAAGATATGTTGCGAGCCTGCACATTGGATTTCCAAGGAAGTTGGGATTCGCACTTACCATTGGCCGAGTTCGCCTATAATAACGACTATCGAGGCTACGATTGGGATGGCACCCTACGAGGCACTATATGGGCGAAATGCGATCCCCACTACACCGAGATTGATGACCAATGGACTCCAAAAAGAGAAACAAAAGTCGCCCTCGATTCCGAAGATCGACTTGGTTCAGGAGGCCATGGAGAAGGTCAAGCTGATCAAGGAACGGATCCGCACAGCTCAGAGCCGCCAAAGGAGTTACGCGGACAAGAGAAGAAAGGATTTGGAATTTGAAGTTGGAATTTGAAGCCGGAGATGAAGTATTTCTCAGACTCTCACCACAGAAAGGATTGATCAATCCGAAGAAAGGAGGCAAGTTGAGTCCGAGATAGGGGTGTTCATCGAATCGAATTCCGGATTCTTCGAGTTCCTCGAATCGAATTTAATCGAATGAACATATTAAACCTCAATTCGAAATTCGATCCTAACTCGATTAAATTCGAATCGAATTTAAGCGAATGGATTTCGATTCGAATCGAATTGAGTAAATCCAAAAATCCAAATTCATCGATAAATTGAACAAGGTTAAAATTCAGAACATAATATTTTTGGACCATACACAATAAAATTCTAGATTTCCTTTTTCAAAATTACAAATTTTTGACTAATCTTTTTGTATTGCTTAATTTAACTAACACTATCATAAATTCATAACGAAATCCCTTATATAAATTTAATAAATCATTTTGTGCCAATTTTATATCAACACTAGATACTTGATAAATAACTTTTATACTCATATCTCAATTTGATTATTGTCCAACTTTTTATTTGGATGAATAAAAATAATATGTACCATGATTAGATTGCAACAAATAAAATGAAAACAGCAGTGAAACACATATATTATATATACTAATAACATATATCATGATTAACTTGCAACATGCATAATATCGCTATTCTTTGCCTGAGTGATACGAAAGCGGACTTTTACTAAGAACAATATATATTCTTTTAAGGCATTATGAGCTCAAGTGATCAATTGCTTTGAAGTGATAATACCACATGTAATTGAGAAATACGAGACATTAAAAATACTAAGAGAACATCTTATAAAGTGCATGGAAACAACACCAAACAAAAAGCAACTAGTTTGAGCCAATGCCATTAAGAGCACGCCCAAGTTACATGAAGTCAGAAACTACGAAATGATATTAAACATCAACAACGGTTGAATCAGGGACTGATTGTTTGATTTCTGCAATTAAGCCAAAAAAAAAAAGTTAATATGAAAACATGTGGTAAATGTTTTCTATAAGAAACTGAGATGCATCACTAAGGATTAGGAGTTCAAAGTAAAGAATATACAGATTACCTTGTTCAAATTTTTCAAGATCCTCAATGCGTTCTTCCACTTCAACTTGAGATGCATTTGATCGGAGCCAATCTTGAGAACATATTAAAGCTTGTACTATTTTAGGAGTTAAAGAACTCCTAAATGAATCGAGTACTCTCCCACCTGTGCTAAAGACAGATTCAGAAGCAACTGTAGAAATTGGAATAGCTAAAACATCACGAGCAATCAATGATAATATCGGAAATCTTGGACTTCTAGCCCTCCACCAATCTAAAACACTAAAGTTCTCATTATCATAGTCCTCATCTTCATCATCTTCCTCGGTCAAATATCTATCCAACTCAGATTTAAGATTTTTGGAACCCGAATCTGCTTTTCTTCTTTTTAACTCAGCCCTGTATTTTTCTTTTAGTTTGTTCATTGGCTCACTATCATTGTTGCACAAGCTTAAATCGACTGGAATTGAACCAATGTCGATAGAACATGACGAAGATCCGCCAATAGGTGTGCAATGAAGTCTTTTATACTCATTAAACAACTCATAAATTGCACTCTTTACTTTTTCAGACAATCTCCCCCCTTCTTCGGTACCATACATATTAGAGATAATTATGTCAACATACTCAAATTTGTTTCTAGGATCAAGAACACAAGCAATAAAAACCAACAAATTAAATTTTTCAGGACATCCCCAGTACTTGTCAAATTTCTTCTTCATTTGTGATGCCATGTTTCGCAGTTTCTCATCTTCACATGAACTATATTCTTTCAAAACCCCATGAATGCAAGAAATATCATCTAAGAAAGTATTTGATGTAATGTACTTCGTGCCCGAAACCTTCAAAGTAGGTAGGTAAAAATGTCGAAGGAAAATAATCAATACTCTAACATTCCCCCAATGCCAATAAGTTGGAACCCCGGGTTTAGAGCCATGATTTTCAAGATCATCCCTAAAACATGTATCCTCCATATCTAACCTATCAAATGCCCTTTCATACTTTTCTGCCACGCTCAACATCAAATAGGTTGAATTCCATCGAGTGGGAACATCCAAGCACAATGATTTACTACAATCACATTTTTCTATATCAGCAAATCCCATGAACCTTTTAATCCTAGCTGGTGATTACCGGGGTATGAGGGACAAACTCTCATATGATTCAATAAATTGGAAGTGCCACATGCCCTAGCAGACATATTGTACTCTTTAGCACAATAATTACACTTACATTTTTTCTTATCCCCATCTACAAACTCAGTAAAATGGTTCCAAACAACTGACCTTTTAATGTAGTCCTTGCGTTTTCCATTTCCAGAAGAACCAGAAGTTTCAGAACACTTTTGTGCGGTAGACCCTTCACCTTCGGAGCTCAAGTGTGCTACACTTCCCTCGCTTGCAGACATGTGTGGGTTCATTATTGAAGAAGTGATTGTGAATCGATGATGGATGGTGCGATTACCAGCGGCTCCTAAGAAAGATTGAAAAAGAAAATTGACGGCCGCGAGAGAGAGAGTTCAAACTTCAGACTACTGAATTAGGTTAGGTTTGCCAAAGCCCAAAAGTAATTAAGTAAATGCCAAATTAATTATTTAAGTATTTCTAATAATGACTTAATGACTAACTAGTCTGACATAATATATTACATAAGAATAAAAGTATATTTACCTTTCTACTAATCAGTGACTACGTAATAATTATAGAATAGTTTATAATTTGAAATACATATATATAGATTTTGATTTGAAATACGAATGCGAATCAAAATACGAATGCGAATTGAAATACGAATGCGAATTGAAATACGAATTCGAATTTAGTCGAATTTCACCTCGAATTAGGATTTTCGAATAGAATTCGAAAAAAAATCCCCAATTCGTTATTCGATTCAAATATTCATATTCGAAATTCGAGTTGATTCGAAATTCGATTCGAAATTCAAAAATCCTAATTCGAAATTAAAATTCGAATTCGAATCGGATCGAATTTCGAATCCATTCGAAAAATGAACACCCCTAGTCCGAGATATGTTGGACCTTACAAGATTTTGCAGAGGATCGGGAAGTTAGCCTACCGACTCGAGTTACCAGCACAATATGCAGGAATCCACGATGTATTCCACGTATCGAGATTGAAGAAGTATCAACCAGACCCCGAACATATCATCACTCGTGATACTCCTCATCTGATGGAAAATTTATCCTACACTGAGAAGCCGATCATCGACCAGCAGATCAGTCAATTGCGAAAGAGAAAGATTATGATGGTTAAAGTGGTGTGGCAAAACCACAACCGAGACGAAGACGCAACGTGGGAGATAGAAGAAGACATGAGGAATCAGTATCCGGAGTTATTCTCAAGAGAATTCGGGGACCAAATTCTTTTAAGGAAGGGAGGATGTGAAGCCCTCGATTTTTACTCGAGCGTTTATTTATTTCACTTATCGTCTATGTACTATTTTGACTATTTTACTGCGTCACTTTGAAGGGTAAATATTAATAATAAAAATATTTTGCATTTAATTTCATTTTATTTATTACTTGTGATCATAATCATTATTAATTCCATTTCACATTAATGATCACTTGATTGATCATTATTATTATTTGTGTATTTATTAATCACCTTAGAATTTTAAGAGACTATTTATTTTAGAGACTTATACCTTATAGAATTAAGAATTTGATTTATAATAAGTGATCATGAGACTTATAAGTGATCAAGGAAATCACTAATTATTTTGGAGATTGATATTATTTATCTATTATCATCAAAATTGAGACAAAAAATGGAATTACCACAATTGCCCTTAAGTGGACGGCAATGATAATGTATTTGGTGTAGAAATACCACCCAACTCTTGTACATATACACCTTATGTTAGTCATCTTGTGTATAATTACACTATTTATTCAAACATTATACACATTATCTTATACATCAATTCTTTAATATTATTTTCCCCAACTTATTCCCACTCACCCAACATTCCTTCCTTACCCATCCTTTGCCCATACCTTTGACTTCCCTTTTGTCTCCATGCAAGAGACAAATTACAAGACACAAAAAGTGAACAAAAAATTCCCTCCCCCTCTCACCATAGTGGACGACAATTTTGGCCAAGAATGAACAAAATTTTGTTCATTTCACCAACTCATTTTAATCTTCAAACTAATCCTCTTCATTCTCTCTAAACAATCTCCTCTTTCTCTCTACAATTCCTTCATATCTTCAAATCTTCAAAACCAATTCCTTCATATCATCAAACCTTCAAGAACAATTCCTTCATATCTTCGAATCTTCAAGAACAATTCATTCATATCTTCAAATCTTCAAGAACACATCATTCACATCTTCAAATATTCTTCATATCTTCAAGAACACATCCTTCACATCTTCAAACATTCCTTCTTATTTTCAAGAACACCATCTTCATATCACCAAACACTTCCTCTTTCTTCAAACACTTAACAAAAACACAAGACATCTTTCTACTTCTTCATAGAATTCGAACCCTCCTCTCACAAAGGTAAGGAATTTTATTCTTCAATTCAACTTGATATCCCATAACTCATCACCTTCTCTTCTTAACTTAAGTTCAATTTTGACTTTTGGAGGTACACATAGGAGATTACATTAGGACATGCAAGCATTGTGGTCACCTTAGAAGACTTGAAGAGAAATTGTTGGAGCATAATCGATTTGGACACTAGTACCCTTTTCTCCTCTTCTTCCTATTTTCTTCAAATTTTAACACCCCTTTTTTATTTTTGAGAAATAGGGGCTGACCTTAAGTTATTTTTGAGGGTGGCAAAAATTCCAACTTTGAAGCTTCTACTAGTCCCATTTCATCTACTACGCAAGGTAAGTGTAGTATTTCCAATTTTCTCCACATTCTTCTTTTTCTCCTTAATTTTTAACTCATTTTTCTAACTCTTAATTTTTGATATTTTTTTACTTAGGGGCTGTCCTAAGTGAGTTTCAATCAAGTTGTGAAATTTATCCTTTTATTTCACAACTATCCAATTTTAAGGTGGGTGGAAAAATATTTCCAACTTCTAGGTGTTTTTGTTAAATGCATGTAGTATTTTGTTAATGAGCACTTGAAATATATATATATATATATATTATATTGCATGTTAAATTCTTGTATCTAGTTGTGAAAATTCTCAAGTGTTGCTCAAAATCTCTATTTATTAAAATTTAGGTGCATGCATATACAATTTATTATTCTATTTGATGAATTCTTGTATGAAATGGACATGCATGTGTATGATCCTTGAAATCCATATTTTTTATGACTTATAACCTGAACAAGTCGAGCATAATCGATTAAATTTCAATTTTTGGACTTAAAATGCAAAAAAGGAAAGTTGGTGGACTTAATTGCAAAAAAATAAAACTTGTTGGGAAATTTATTGTTTAGATTTTGATGAATGCCATGTAAAACTTAGAATAGGAAGTTGACACCCCAATTTTTGTTGTAAACTCGCATTGTAATAAATAGGGCTAGTCAAGCCGAGTTAAGTCAGCTATGCCCAAACATGCAAGACAACGGAGACTAGAAGGAAGACTCATTGCAAAGACAACCGAGTATGGCAAAGAAGAGAAGACGAGAACTCGATCAAGGAGCAGACTAAGATGCGGTGAGAGGAGTATCAGTCAAGTCAACTCAAGATAAGCCAAGTCTCAAGTTGGAGTGAGAAGAGTCATCCATGATTGGAAGGCGACTCTAAGTCACCTGGGAAAGCAAAGAAATGCGGTCAAGTCGAGATAATGAAAAAGATTCGTTGCACGAAATCAAGAGAATTACTTAAACAAGTAATATCTCCATGCTATCTTTCTCGAAATGCTCAGTCCCCGAAGCGTGCAAAAGGAATAAACCAATGGGAAGCACTACACCGTGTCGAACTCGAAAAGTCAAGAACAATTCATACGAGGAAATGGCAATTCCAAGGATCGCAACAAGACAAGCCAACGACCACAAGTGACTTTCAAAAATAAGCCTATCTCTTCAACGGGCAGATTTTTGAAAGATCACTATAAAAGGCGAGGAATAACTCGAGAAAATGTTACGTAGGTTCTGAGGGTTACCTTGACCATACAAGCAAGAAAGAAACATTTTGTAACCTTGAAATATTCTCAAGTTATTAAACGCTCAATCCTCAAGCCTACACTACGAAGAACATCAATCCAACACTCACCGTGAAGGAAAGATAACTTCAATCGGTTGAAGAGGAAATTATCAAGAATCAAGGGGTCTACATTCCACGAAGGATTGTAGGAAGGTTCAAGGTTGAACCAAGTCTTGAGCTTTTGGAGGGCTTCGTGATCAAATCCAAAGAGCTTAAGCAAGTGGGCTGTAGTAGCAAGGCGGTGCCCTGTGAAGAAGTTGAGTCGTCGAGAAGCCACCAGTGATCAAGGCGTCTCCAGGAGTCCCAAAGGATCAAGTCACCAGTGTGATCAAGACTTGTATTCTGGACTGTACCACTTTGTATCTTGATCAATACATAGTGGATTCCTCCAGAGTTGGAGAAGAGAGGAGTAGAAGAATTACCCCATCTTCGAACCTCTATAAAAACTTATCGTGTCATTTACATTTCAGCACTTTAAATTCATGCATCTTATTTGCTTAACTTTGCTGATAAATTTGCTATCCAACTGATAATTTCTAAGTACTAAATCAAGCCTTATATCTCTGCTTAACCATAATTAAGGGTGTTAAGTCTTCCATAAAACAAACCACGTTGAGCTAATTCGGTCTTAACAATTGAGTTATTCTATCAACGCTCAATCGAGTCCTGTTGAGTGACTAACTCTACTTGATTAACTAAATTGGTTGTCCACCAAGGACACAACAGTGTAGTATCAACTCTGAACCTTTAAAAGGACTAAATCGAAAAATTTGGTAAGGTTTATTCCACCCCCCCTTCTAAACCTTACACTCACACCCCTTGGGACCTACAAGTGGTATCAGAGCGGTTGGTTCATTGAGCCTTCCGCACTTGTTCTTGAACTAGATCTCCAAACTTTTCAAAGTCCGCTTTAGTACTTAAATTTTCAAAACTCCTTTTATCATTAAAATTTATTATCATGGAAGCAAATTTGACACGCATCCCTATGTTCACAATTGAAGAATTTGATGATTGGAAAATTCGTATGCGAGCTCATCTATCAAAGATTACATGATGAGATGTGGATAGTGATAGAGGATGGGCCACCGCAAATCTTAAAGGTGAACACACAAAGAGCTACAAATGAAGGTGATGAGGATGTTGCCCTAGACCGGTATGGTTGAAAAACCAAGAACCGAATGGACAAATGATGACGAGAAAAGATACAACCTGGACAATGTAGCCAAGGACATCCTTTACAAAACCTTGACAAAGCCATGTTCAATAAAGTCAAATCATGCAAAACGGCTAAAGAAATGCAGGACAAACTAACATTGATTTGTGAAGGCTCGTGAGCAAATCAAAGAAAATAAATTATCAGTGGTCAGACAAAAAATTTGAGAATTTCAAAATGATCGGAGGAGAAAACCTGGATCAACTGGATGCTCGGTTCACAGAAATCACCAACGAGCTATCTGCACTTGGAAAGGAATATACACAGAAAGAAATGTGTATGAAGATCCTAAAAAGTCTCCCAACTGAATGGGAAATGAAGGTCATGGCACTAAGACATTCCATGGACCTATCGAAGACCTCCAACCATGAACAATTCTCAGATCTCAAAGCCTACGAATTTGAGCTGAGAAGAAAAGATCAGGAAGAGACAGTTGTACCCAAAACAGCTACTCTAATTGTTAAGGATGGAAAGAGAGCTGAGGTCAAAGAAGTCATTGATCCAGAAGAAATAGCCCTGATGGTTAAAAGGTTCAACAAGTTCTTCAATAAGAACTACAAGAGAGGCAAGGGCGAATCTTCCGAGAAGACACTCGGCTCCTCCAAGTCAAGGGAAGATAGGCCAACCAAGAGAACAGATCATCAAAAAGTCAATATCAAAGGGTGACAATCCAAGAATGGAAAGAGCTAATCAAAAGGTTGAATATCTATCTTTGAACTGTAGGCAACAGGTCACTATGCCATTGATCCCCATATCCTCCGTAGTCAACAAATACAGGAATGAAGAAGAAAGAAAGGTCTTGAGAGAAAGAAGACAAGAAAAGAAAAAAAGGCAAGTTGGGCTGCGAGAGAATCTTGAGTCAAAAGACATAGCCGAGTCGAGAGTAGTGAAGCCGACTACTCAAGTGACTCAAGTAGAAGCCCGATCTGTTTGATGGCCAAGGAACAAGATCAACTCTGACCAAGAAGATGAGGTACACTCCAACTCATCAAACTCGGTTCTAGTGATAGTATCTGTGACACACACACTTCATCACCCACTCGATCTTTATGATTCATTAGGCAAAATGATGAAAGATTTTGAACACATTAAATCCTCACACACACTACTAAATGAGGAAAACAGCCTACTCAAGAGCCAAAACTCACAAATGGTGACTAAGGAGCCGAGTACTCTAAGTCAAATAGGCGATGAGAATAAAAGTCTAAAAATTTGAAAATGCTAAGTTAATAAAGATAGCTGCCATAGAAAAGAGGGAGAATGACCTCAAAAGAAATACATATGATGGGAATGGTAGAAAATATCCAAGCCAAGTGATTGGAATAATGTGAACTATCGGCATAGACTTATGGAATATAAGCCCAAATGGCAAAGGCCTAGAACTCAAGAAAGGCCATTCCAAAAGTATAAGAGCTTTCATCAAAGACACATATGCACCTAGGCACTACACTCGAGACACCACAATTACCCAAAGAAGGCGATTGCTAAAACACATACACAGGCATACGGACAAAAGAGACAGTTGTATGAACCTAAAATCCCAAGCAATTTGCCAAAATTAATTATGATTATGGCATCGATAGATGGCAACCCCTTAGAGTCAAATCATTTGGCTATAAGTTGGTTGGATCATCTTACAATTCTAACCCCTCGGACCCGGACAAGTATGGGTACCTAAAACTTAATTTCCTTGATTGCGGGTTCAAGGAACAAATTGAGTGCCAAGGAACCTGGTACATAGTGGCTTTCCGGACATATGACAGAAACAAGAAAAATTTGTCAAAATTCAAGGAAGTTAAAGGAGCAAAAGTCATATTTGGAGGAAATGAAGCTCCAGGTGAAATAAGAGGCATTGGATCCATCAAGAGGAACGGATTAGAAATCACAGATGTTGCATATGTTGAAGGACTCAACTTCAACTTGCTAAGCATCGATCCAACTCTGTGACAAGGGCTATAATGTTGGATTTAACATGGGTATATGCCAAATCAAGGATACTGAATCGAATGAAGTTGTGTTGCAAGGATGCAGACAAAAGAACATGTATGTAGTAGATTGGTCAACCGCTACACACAGCACCTGTCTATTAGCCAAAAGCACAGCTGAATCAAGTTGGTTGTGGCACAAAAAGTTGAGTCACCTAAATTTCAAAACGATTAACAAGCTTGCCAGAAGTAATCTTGTGGAAGGACTTCCACACTCAGTATACAAGAAGGAGAGTATATGTGATGCATGTCAGAAGGGAAAACAAATCAAATCACCATTCAAAGAAAAGACATGTCCATCTTCAACAAGAATATTACATCTGCTACATATGGATCTATTTGGCCCAGTGGAACCAGCTAGCATAAGTGGGAAGAAATACACCTTGGTGGTAGTAGATGACTACTCAAGATATACATAGACTATATTCATGTGTAAAAAGAAAGAAACTCTACAGAAATTGCCACAGTTGATGAAGAAAATTCAAAATGAGAAAAGCCAAACCATTATCAAAATTAGATCAGACAGAGGAACTGAGTTTGTCAATGGTATAATAACTCAATATTGTATTGAAAATGGCATTGGTCATGAATTATCTGCAGCAAGGACTCCACAGCAGAATGGAGTTGCAGAAAGAAGGAATAAAACTCTCAAAGAAGCAGCAAGGACCATGTTAGGTGAAGCGGGGTTACCAAAAAGATTTTGGGTCAAGCAATCAACACATTTGTTACACTCAAAATAGATGTATGATAAAAAGACAAACCGACAAAGACTCCCTATGAGATTTGGACAGGAGAAAACCAAATGTTGCATATTTTAGAACATTTGGATGTAAATGCTTCATCCATAACAATGGCAAAGACAATCTAAAGGCTTTCGATGCTAAAGGCGATGAAGGTATCTTCTTGGATACCCAACAAAAGCAAAGCCTACAGAGTACTCAACAAAAGGACTATGGTTGCGAGAAGAATCCATTCATGTGGTGTTCGATGAGCCAAATGTAAATGGAGAAGACATTGAAGAGTCACCGATAAGTGAACCATCCAACCATACAAAAGAGTCCCTATCTTTGAAGTCAAGCCAAGCCGAATTATAAACTCGGATGAAGATGAGATAGCCGAATCTCATAAAATCTTTGGAAAATTTGCAGCTAAGTGATTGCGAGAGAGTGATCAAAGCAACACAACGCTAGACGATCAATCCGGCTAACTTACATCAACCTGATGTAAGATGGTGAAAGACCATCCACCGAACTTGTCATTGGAGATATAAGAGAAGGTGTCAAAACAAGATCCGAGAACTCAACAAGAAGCTATGTTCACATGCTTTATCTCACAAATAGAGCCTAAAGATGTGTTACAAGCATTGGATGACACACATTGGATTCAAGCTATGCAAGAAGAGTGAATCGGTTTGAAAGAAATAAAGTATGGGAATTAGTTCAAAGACCCACCCATCAAAATGTTATTGGTACTAAATGGGTGTTCGAAACAAGATGAACGAGGAGGGCTCGTGGTAAGAAACAAAGCAAGACTAGTAGCCAAAGGATATTGCCAAGAAGAAGGAATAGATTTTGATGAAACATTTGCTCCTCAGTAGCAAGATTGAAAGCTATAAGGATGTTTCTTGCCTATGCACTCACAAGAATTTCATTGTATATCAAATGGATGTAAAAAGTGCATTCCTAAATGGTTTATTGGAAGAAGAAGTGTATGTTGAACAACCTCCAGGATTTGAGCGAGAAGACTCTTGGAGATAAGGTATACAAAACTCAAGAAAGCTCTGTATGGATTGAAACAGCACCCGAGCATGGTATGATACTTTGTCACAATTCCTAATCGAGAATGGATTCACAAAAGGAAAAGTAGATAGAACACTTTTCGAATTCAAGACAAGAAGAGCATACTTTTGCTTGTTCAAATATATGTGGATGACATCATTTTTGGATCCACAAACAAAGAGCTATGTGAAAAATTTTCAAACCTCATGCAAAGCAAATTTGAAATGAGCATGATGGGAGAGCTAACATTCTTCCTTGGACTCCAAGTGAAACAATCGAAGGATGGAACCTTCATAAGTCAAACAAAATACACCGAGACCTAATGAAGAAATTTGGTATGGAGGAGAAGTCTTAGTGAAAATACCAATGAATACATCGACCAAAATGGACATGGATGCGGATGGCAAGCACAGAGATCAAACAAGATATAGACCACTTATTGTATCATTGCTCTATCTCACAAAGCAAGCGGGCCCGGACATCACCTTTCTTTGTAGGTGTATGTGCGAGATTTCAATCTGCTCCAAAAGAGAGTCACATGACAACAAATAAAGAGAATCTTGAGATACTTGAAAGGAAGCCAAGAAGTTGGCTTATGGTATCCAAAGGAAGGTGGATTCAAGCTAATTGGCTATTCGGACTCGACTATCTTGGATGCGAGTTGACAGAAAAGCACCTCGTGCACATGTCAAATGCTTGGAAAGCAGTGATTTCCTAGTTTAGCAAGAAGCAAAATTCAATAGCCACCTCTACAACAAGGCGAGAATACATAGGCTGCGGCAAACACAGTTGTGCCCAAGTCCTATGGATGAGACAAAGTGAGAGACTATGAAGTTGAAGAAAAGGAAATTCCAATCATGTGTGATAACACAAGTGCAATTGCAATCACTTCGAGAATCCTATGTTGCACTCAAGAACAAAGCATATCGATGTCGGATATCATTTCATAAGAGATCATGTTGAAAAGAAGGACATCATATTGGAATATATCTCAACCGATAAACAGGTTGGTGACATATTCACAAAACCATTATGTGAGTCAAGATTTGAAGAACTCAAGCATGAGTTAGGGTTAATTGAGTGAGCTAACACTCGAAGACTTAAAGAAAAGAAATGAAACACAAAAAGAGAAAAAGGATCAATTCTCAAAATCGCTAAATGAATCGGCCATGTCGGAAGACAAATGCTATACGAATTAGGTGACGACAAATTTAGTCACTTAAGAGAAGCTGTGACCAAAAGAGTTAAATCAGCTAAGGGATAAGCTAAGTCATGTATGAGCAAAGTGACAAAAACGCAGTCGTTTTACTAAGCGGGAATGTTTTTAAGAATGACGTCACATTAATGATGATGTGTACAGACAAAAAGCTGCATACCAAGCTTATGATTGGATATAAATGCTGCCGCATTAAATTCGAGACATTAAATGCTAATCGGCGTGCAAAATCTAATCCGTTGATTTCGATCACATTTCAAAAACCACCCACACGTCCTTTCAGAAACCATACATACCCCATTTTCGTTTGTTTTCTCTCACATATCACCAAAACGGTTCATTTCTATCTCAGAAGCAAAGGCAAAACTCTCTCAAAACCCTCTCAGTATTCAAGTCAAATTTCTAAGTTTCTTTTAGGTGAAATCCTGAAAAATGGCATCAACCTATGATTTTGTCAAGCTAGGAAAACAAATCCACACAGGGTCGACCGTAGATTTGGAGGGCATGGTCAAACAAGGGTCCGATGACGCCCTCATAAAGAAAATCGCTGAAAAGCTCGAAAGGTCCAGGCTAAAATCATTTCTGACGATGGAGTTCTCAATGACCTATGTGGAAGAGGTCGCACAATTCTACGTGAACGCCGAGATTCACGATGAAGGGATAAAATCATCTGTTCATGGAAAGAAGTTCACCATCTCTGGCCAAGGATTTGGTGAACACTGCTCACTACCAACGGAAGGAGCATCGAAATCAACGAAGATGTAAACCTGGTCAACCGCTTGGAAGGAAGTAGCCAAGCCCGACTATCTTGATAAAATAGTTTACACAAAAAAAAGAGGCTCAGCGAAGGAGGATTACCACAAACTGTTGGACATAGTTGCCAAATGCATAGACATCAAATTTGGCGGTTTTGACCAATCAAAAGCAAAGTTGATCGTAATGGGCCGCGATCATTGAAGAAAAGAAAATAAACTCAAAATTTGCCGAGTTTGTCTACAAAGCAGACTACGCCGAAATGTAGGGAACAAATCCTTCAAGAAAAATGGTGCATTTGGAGGATCCCTAGGATATGGCCTGGTGATTGGCGGTGATGGAGGAGTAAAGGAGTCCTCTTAGACATGGAAAGACGTTCCATGTAAACAAGAGGATGTTCATATCAAACCTCTGCAGCGCACGAGAAGAGAGCTACGCCAAGAGAGGCGACACGAGTGAGGAGAATCGGTGACCAAGATACTGTGTTTCCTCTCCACCAAAGAAGAAAGTTGCCCCTGCACCGCTAAGAGAATCACGCCCTGCGATTGCTAAGAAGATCTACTCACTCCCGCAAAGAAAGAAAAACAAACCTCCGCTCCCGCCCGCAGTCGGAGTCACCCGCCCCCAGCCAGTGTCTCCTCCTCTCAAAGAGCGAGCGGTCGAGAAGGACTCTCAACTACCTTCTCCGATCGTCAAAAGAGGAGAATCGAAAAGCCTGACGGCTGCTCCTCGAAGAAAACACCAAAGACGCCCCCGCCGCCCCAAGACTCGGAAAAACTCTCTTCAACCGGAAGTCCCTGCAGTACGAACTAAGAGACGACGAAGAATCATCAAGCGATCCGAGCTTGAGAAACCGGGAGTCGGCCACTCACCGGAGAAAATACGAAACCGCTGAAGAAGTAGAGTCCCCGGATATAATTGATGAAACTTGACTAAGTCTGTTGAAGGCGTCAGATGAGAGGCAAAAGCAGAACACAAATGTAGTTCGCAGCAAATGAGACACAAGAAGAAGCGATAGAGATGATAGTGATGTGATGATCCTATCCCCACCTTACCCAGACATCCAAAATCGTCATGAGAGTGGAGAAGTGGAAATTGAGTCGATCTAGGGAATGTTCCAACGGCCCGAGTTTATCGAAGAAGAAGAGGAATCTGCGAACTTCCTTGGGTGACCTCTGTGATCTCAAAGATCGGATGAAGAAAAGCTGCAAAGATATCCTGCAGATCTTCAAGGATAAGGAGAAGGAGAGGATCGGGCGGAAGGAGGCGAGGAAGAGAGAAGGCCATCCCGCCCTCTCACCGGCACCACAGAACATACTCATCCTCACTTCGATATTCTATCGGTAAGTGATGAGGATCGACCTTTCTTTGCCGCGAGAAGAGTTGCAAATGCGGCAAGCAATGCATGAATCCCGAATTCTTCATGAGAAAAGCATGATGGAGGGACCAGGAGAGTCCTCCAAAACACACCGAAATCGATCCAATGGGAGTCATGCGAGCAAATCGCCACCGTTGTTCTTTGCCACCACTTCCCCACTCACTCGGAAGAAGGAGTTAAGGAAATGGCAATGAAATCAGGTTAGTGGGGACCCCGAGCCAACCCCTAATGAAGGTGTCTTACCACCGCCCCAACTGAACACTCGGTAGAAACAAATGGGAGTTTGGAGACGAGTTACCCCATTCAAGTCACTCACCATGCGCCACGGTGAAACTCCCATCCACAGCGAAAGGTAGGAGGATGTTTGCTGAGATGACTCCACAACGAATCTAGGAGGCGAAGTGGAGAATGTACAAACACAAAATGAACAAAGAAGTTGCCATCAACGAAGCTCGGATAGTTGAGACTGTCTCACCGAGGTGCCAATCGCTCTGAAGGCTAATGACGCTGGCGATGCGGTCAAGGCACAGACGGAACAACCCCCGGGAGTTAACACTGGGTGATGAAAGTGCAATCCATGGGGTTGAGACTCCAATGGATGCCACCACGAAAGACCCTAAGACACCGACACCTTTGTGCGAAAGGGAGGTCCAGCCTCGCATTGCTTGAGAGGCTACGGGGAGGTAATGAAGGCCAACGGGAGGTTGAGACTTCCCGGTAAAGAAGTCAAGTAGAGAACATCCCTCCTCGCTATCATTGATCCATCTCGAAAGAAGATAAGCGCGCTTCATGATTCCCAGGATAATCCTGATGTAACCGCTTCTCGGGGATCGAAAGCGCGACGAAGAAAAAGTTTCGAGTCATCCCCGTGAGATCCCAAAGACTCAAATGAGGATGTTCCCGACGAGCAAGTCGATCTCAAGACTACTCGTCAAACTTTCAATTTTGATGGTGAGCCACCAATGGAAATCTCATCATCGTCCGATGACGCTTGATAAGGCCAAGGACCGGTCCACTCATATGGAAAAACCAGCCGAGACCAACGAAGGCTGTTGAGACAAAGAGGCTCGCAAGGTCGGGTCCACTTCACAAAAGACCCCATTTGAAACAGAGTCCACCGCACGAGCTCCCAAGCTACAAGAGTTCGACTCCACAAGGAACTTCACGCGCTCCTCTCATCATTGAACAAATCCCGTTGGCCGTGATGATTCCTTTGTAGAATCATTTCCTTTCTCTCTAAGGTACCGACCTCCCGACGAGTGAGAATGATCTCACGCGCTTCCGCACTGACCACCACTGTTCTTCCATCCGAAACCATCGTTCGGTGACTATGACTTTGACGCTGCATGGCCGTCACCGCAACTTGAAGAAACAAAATGAAGTTCGGGAGGTGTTCAAAGCATTATTTGCTGAAATTGAACGGATGGAGAGGCACCAGGCCTCTATGGACATGAGATCGGATAACAGAGATGCCAACCTTACTGCGACTTGAGAGGCATAACAATCGAGAATCGGGAATGGTGGCAACAAAGAAGAACAATGCGTGTGGAACAAGCTAGATATTTGAGAACATTGTTCAACAAGTCGGGTATGGAGAGTGAGAATGCTTTGATGCAAAAACGAAATTGAGAGAACACATTGAGCACATGCATGAAGCTCACACTTGCCGAGATAAAGGCTGCTGCGTGAGCAAAATAAGAGTGATCTCCAGCGTATTGAAGAAAACATGGATAGAAAATTCAGCCTTCTCATGGCCGAGATGAAGTTACTTTCAAGAGAGTCCAACGCTACTCGCTGCCGAATTTCGTGCCGCATACACCGCAGCGTGGACTCGAGGCGAACTCGGCTATCGCCAGGCTCGACTTCACGCTTGCCGATGTTTCAGGGGTTCCTCTCTCCTTTGATGATGCCAAAAAGGGGAAGATGAATACTTTAAAGCGCTAAAGAGATCCGAAGGCTGAAAAGGAGGGAGCAGCTGTGAAGGGAAAGACAACTGAGGAAGTGTCAAAACAAAAGAAAGGAAAGTCTGTTGAGGGGGAAGGATCGAAAGATGTGACCTTGATGATTGCACAAACCCCCCAACAAGGTCTTGTCACAGCTGATATTATCAACAGCAAACTCCCAGTGACTCTGCCACTCCAACACTCTGCTATATCTATGGTTGAAAAGAGAAAGACAATTGAAGCAGGGATGGAGGAAGTGGAAGGAAGAATGGATGCCCGAGTTATGAATATCTTGAAACAACATGGAGGCATTCCAAGAGACAGAGACACTTATGCCATCTCGGATGCCTTAAAATGAGCCAAGATCGTTGATGAATTCAAAACGCCGCATCTCAAGGATACTTTGCAAACATGTCTATGGCTCAAGCTTGGGACTTGTCTTGGGAAAAGGGTCTCACGTTATGTGAAGAAGGCGACAGCACGACTCTGACAATCGCTCTCTGGCTTGGTCACTCCGCCGGTCACTCACCGAGTGGAAGAAGAAGACCCCGATACAATACACGCCCGGAGGGAAGAAGCGGTGGTGGAGGAAGAGGTTTGAGACTAGGCCTCTCGCCCAAAAACATTGAGTACGTAGATCCAGGCAAGAAAGGAGGGGATCTACTGGGCTGGTCTTGACCAAGTAGCCAATCTGCAAGTGGCTAAAAGCAATGCTGAGTATGCGAAAAGAATAGAAGAAGAAAATAAGAGACAAACTCAGCTATGGGAGGAAAGACAAGAGAGATTAAGAAGAGATGAAGTTGCCCGGAAAGCATATGAAAAGAAAGAAGAAGAAAGCGGTGGAGATGAGAAAAAGAGAAGAAGACCGAAGATGACGAACCGAGGAAGATGAAAGAAGGAGGGCGAAAGGAGATGAAGTGTTCTTTATCCACCCTTCATGTATTTTACTATGTAAATACATACTATGTAAGTCTTCCGCAATAAAGTCAAATTCTTTATTTTTTTGTGTAGATAAATGTTTGCTCCGATACACCTTGTAAACAGTTGTGTAAAAGAACAAGAATGTTATGATCAATAAAAGGATTGATTCTACGCATACATTCTATGTGAATGCACTATCTGTATGTATCTTTGCTATTTACATTTTGAATGTTTTAAGTTTTGGCATCATCAAAAAGGGGGAAATTGTTGGGAAATTTATTGTTTAGATTTTGATGAATGCCATGTAAAACTTAGAATACTGAAGGGCACCCCAATTTTGTTGTAAACTCGCATTATATTAAATAGGGCTGGTCAAGCTGAGTTAAGTCAGCTATGCCCAAACATGCAAGAAGACAACTGGAGACTAGAAGGAAGACTCCGCAAGACAATTGAGTATGGCAAAGAAGAGAAGACAAGAACTCGACTGAAGGAGCGGCTAAGATGCAACTGAGAGGAGTATCAGTCAAGTCAACTCAAGATAAGCCAAGTCTCAAGTTGGAGTGACAAGAGTCATCCATGATTGGAAGGCGACTCTAAGTCACCCGGGAAAGCAAGGAAATGCGATCAAGTCGAGATAATCAAAAGATCCGTTGCACGTAAATCAAGAGAATTACTTAAACAAGTAATATCTCCATGCTATCTTTCTCGAAATGCTCGATCCCGAGAAGCGTGCAAAAGGAATAAACCAATGGGAAGCACTACTCCGTGTCGAACTCCGAAAAGTCAAGAACAATTCATACGAGGAAATGGCAATTCCAAGGATCGCAACAAGACAAGCCAACGACCACAAGTGACTTTCAAAAATAAGCCTATCTCTTCAACGGGCGATTTTTGAAAGATCACTATAAAAGGCCGAGGAACAACTCGAGAAAATGTTACGTAGGTTACGAGAGGTTACCTTGACCATACAAGCAAGAAAGAAACATTTTGTAACCTGAAATATTCTCAAGTTATTAAACGCTCAATCCTCAAGCCTACACTACGAAGAACATCAATCCAACACTCACCTGTGAAGGAAAGATAACTTCAATCGTTGAAGAGGAAATTACTTGAAGAATCAAGGGGTCCACATTCCACGAAGGATTGTAGGAAGGTTCAAGGTTGAACCAAGTCTTGAGCTTTTGGAGGGCTTCGTGATCAAATCCAAAGAGCTTAAGCAAGTGGGTCTGTAGTAGCAAGGCAAATTTGCCCTGTGAAGAAGGCGAGTCGTGCGAGAAGCCACCGAGTGATCAAGGCGTCTCAGGCATCGAGTCCCAAAGGATCAAGTCACCGTGTGTGATCAAGACTTGTATCCGGACTGGTTACCACTTTGTATGCTTGATCAATACCTAGTGGATTCCTCCAGGAGTTGGAGAAGAGAGGAGTAGAAGAATTACCTCATCTTGGAACCTCTATAAAAACTTATCGTGTCATTTACATTTCAGCAGTTTAAATTCCTGCATCTTATTTGCTTAACTTTGATAAATTTGCTATCCAACTGATAATTTTTTAGTACTAAATCAAGCCTTATATCTCTGCTTAACCATAATTAAGGGTGTTAAGTCTTCCCCTGAAAACAAACCACAGTTGAGCTAATTCGATCTTAACAATGAGTTATTCTATCAACACTCGAGTCCGGTCTTGAGTGACTAACTCTACTGATTAACTAAATTGGTCATGTCACCAAGGACACAACGTGTAGTATCAACTCAAACCTTTAAAAGGACTAAATCGAAAAATTTGGTAAGGTTTATTCAACCCCCCTTCTAAACCTTACACTCACACCCCTTGGGACCTACAAAACTTAAGGGACCTCTCTGCAATTTTCGAGTTTTGGGACTGTACTCAGGTTCCAAAATGATGTTTGGACATTTTAATAATGTTTTAAGAGTTTTAAGATAAATAAAATCAACCTTTAAAAGCCCAAGGACTAGATTGTAAAATTTTAGAAGTTTAAGGGCTACACTGCAATTTTTGAAACTGTACCAGACCCTATTTTAAAATTTGAAATTTTAATTCTTAAGGGACTGGAAATAACATATTTTAAGTGTATTCAAAAAATCCAAGTGTTTAGAGCTTGGAAAGTAATTTTATAAAAATTGAGGGACCAAATTATAAAAGATTAAACTTGAGGACCAAAATGAAATTTCCAGGACTTGTACAGTCCTTGTACACGAAAATACTAATTTAACTATAACATAATGATATTTTGGACCCAAGGTTTCATAACAATTGGACCCCTAAAAGCCTTAAAGGCAATTATTTTAAAATGAGACAAAAATGAGATTTTCAAAAGTTAAAGGACCTATACTTATTTCTTTTTAAAACTGTTTTTGTACCAATATCCCACTGACCTTAGTGATATTTTCCAATTAGAATCACATTAAAATCCCTTCCGGTTTGTGAGTTCCAATTATTTTAAACTTGGGGCCCAAAATGACAATTTTAACAAATTTGGGGCCAATGTGAGAATTTTATAAAAACTCGACCTCAAAACTTTAAAAGCCTGAATCTCTGAACAATTTAGAGAATTTAAGAACTGACGTCATAATGTTTCAAGGTCGGAACATTTATTTATTCAATTTTTAACCCCAAAAGTATTAGTTTTTACAAAATGGGGCTAATTGTAAATTTTTTTTTAACAAGGGCCTAACTCAAATTATTATTCTTTTAAGGAAACAGCCCTCGACCCTCTGACTTTAATAATTAATTAATATATTTTATTTTCTCAAAAATCCCTTGACTTATCGGATCATCTTGACCGATTAATACACGATCGCGGGGCGACTCCCTCGTCTTGCGATTTCGAATCTATAACGGGACTCATGTTCCACCTAATCTTTCAAGATATTGAAGACTGCTTATCCTCTTGATAATCATCTTCATCCAAATAACTCCACCAACACCATAATTGCCACTCGCCATTTCGAATTTTTTTCCTGAACTGCTTCCCTGAATCAATAATACTCGACTGCCTGGTTGACTACCTGAACTTGTATTTACTTTCCTGCCTGAGTCAACTTGGTGTGTTGAGCTCACAGTCGGAATGGATAGGTCGGGGATGGAACCGGGCAGCTCAGCCGCTATTCCACTCGCCGGCCCCATCGTCCTAATCCCGCAACTGAGGGACGGAGTTTGTCTAAGGAAAGCGGGTCGTAGTACTTGAGGTATAATCATGATTATGACAATCCGGGCCTAGCTAGCTCTACTGTGGATTTGTCTTTGCCTATGGAGCGATAAGGTGACAGGTCTTGGACCATCTTGCTCGGGGAGTTACAAGGAAGAACGAAGGAATCGCTGTCTGATCCACACGATTCTAGAGTTAATCGGACCCGTTTGGTTGGTGCAACAAATCCGTACGCAACCACTACTTGTATTGCATTGGTTGGCGCTACAAATCCGTATGCAACCATTCTTGTCTTGTATAGGATTGGCGCTACAAATCCGTACGCAATCCTACCTGTCTTGCCTGATTCACATAGTGCCTGTATGACCACGAACTGTTTTCTTAAACTGTATAAGTATATTACTTAAATATATTTATCACGACGCTTGTGGACTGTGTGTGAAATCATGCATCATATCTCATGCGTTTTCATACAACTGTTTTCTCACATTAACTATATATATATCGCCACACTTGCACACGATCACCCCATCCACTGAGATTTCTGTCTCATCCCCTCCTGTTTTCTAACCTTTAGATGGGGACTATGTCGAAGATGTTGAACCGGCCGCAGACTGATTACCCTCGCCCCGCCTGTCGAACTTGCATCCTTTTTCTGATGATTGTACTTATTTCATGTACTTCTACTGATGTTGGACTCCCGTTTATCATGTTACTATTTTCTCTCTTTGACTGTAATTTAAGAGCGTATGACCCTTTGACATTTAAGATTTGGATATTGTATACTTTACGTTTTAGGTTTGGCCTGTAAACTTATTCAGGCTATTATGTCGGATGTATTTGGATCTTGTTAGACTTTAAGTTGTAATTCGTACTTATGTTTATTTTATTTCCATTGCGTTAGACTCTGTTTCACTTGGAATTGTTGTATCATTTGTCTAGACTATTGGGTTTATTTCTGTTTAAGTGTTTGATCGTCGTCGCATCCCGTCTGCGGCGTGACAAAGCCAGACCTATTAACAACACATTCATCATCTACTTAAGAGTACAATTTTTTTCATTCAGTAACACCATTTGATTAAGGTGAGTTGGAGCTATCGTTTGATAAATTATACCCATTTTCGAGCACAATTCTTCAAAAGAAGCAACACACTCTCCACCTCTATCACTTCGAATCATTGTACCTTTTAAGTTAAGTTGATTCTTAACCTCATTCTTATAGGTTTTAAAAGCTACTAAAACTTCATCTTTTCTTTTCGAAAGATATAGATAAAAATACCTTATGCAATCATCAATAAATACTATAAAGTATTTTTTCTCACCCGAGTTTGCACAAGTTTTAAATCACATAAATTCATACAAATTAACTCAAGAAGTGTAGCATTTCTTGTTACCGAATGAAACGGTGCCTTGGCCATTTTAGCTTCAACAAAAATTTTGCACTTGTCTTGTGAATCGATTTTAAATGTTGATATTAAAAAACCAAATTCACTAACTTTTTAATTGTGTTGAAGTTTACATGTCCTACTCTATCATACCATAAATTAGAACAATCCAACAAGTAAACATAGGTAATATTTTTATTCTTCCGTTCTTGGCGGAAAATAGACATTACATTCATCTTAAAGAGTCTTTATCAAGGTACACTTTACATAAAAACTGACCATTTTTTGTCATTACAAACTTGTTGGCCTCAAACATTAGTCTAAATCTGGCTTTGCTTAATAGGAGGCCAGAAACTAAGTTCTTGCGAATGACTGGGACATGCAACACATACACAAGCGTCAGCTCTTTGCCAGAAGTCATCTTGAGCAACACTTTCCCAAGTCCTACAAATGTCGGATGTTGAAGAGTTTCCCATAAACAGCTTCCTTCCATTGATTAGAATGTAGGTGGAAAATATCTCATTGTCTGTACAAATATGGCAAGTAGTTCGGTATCTTTCTATCCAGTGACGAAACCAGAAATTTCGTGTAGGGCGACCCAACTAACATTAATATAAAAATAAAATCGTATACATTAACTCTAAAACATCAACTCTAAAAGTAGAATCATAAATAGTTACTAAATAATAGGATACTATCTATATATCATAGCATTTATCTTCTATTCTTCATATTTTTAAATCATTGCATAATAACTTCATAATCATTGCTAATATTTTGAAATATATATTTTCAATGTATGTTACCAAATAATCATTCAATAACTCATCTCTCATTCAGTTGCATAGTGAAATTTATGAGAAAATATGCAATAATAGGTTAGTTTTTTTGGAAAAGTGGGTAGATGTGATAGTTGTAAGAAAAAATGAGAAAAAGTGAAAATGAGTGAATAACATATTTTTTTTGAAAATTTTAGTAGATAATCACATTTTAAGTTAAAAAAATTCTCAAGCGGAACAAAAATGAGAAATTTTAGGAAATCACAACCTCAATTCTCTTTTCTCGTCCCAAGGATATGCAAGTTTTTTTGTTTTTCTTATTTTATGTATTTTTTAGGGTAATAAGTGAAATTACCTAAATAACCTTAAGTTTTTGAAAAATTGGAAGGGGGTCCAGTGACCCCCTTGGCCCCAAGGTGGTCGCGTCCCTGTTTTCATTCTTCCTCTTGGATTATACACCAAAATGGCTTCTAAAACAATGGCGGAAGATTGAGCTCGCGTGTCTATTGGAAAAGACTTGTCATTGGTCACATTGGCTTGGTTTTGCTTGCCTTTTTTGATTGTTTTTCTTTGGAAGACGACAATCCTCAGCTATGTGGTTCTGTTTGCCACAGATGTAGAAATTTCCTTTGAACTTCTCGGTCTTCTAATGTTTGTTAAAGTTTTAAATGTCCCAATGTTCAAGGATAAAACACACAGAACAAAGTGTTGCTATAAGTGCTAGTAACATTTATACCAACTCGCAGCGGATAAAAAGAACACATAGATATAAATTTGTCTACAAGTAAAAATATACTTGTAAATGTGCCAGCAGGGTGAAATAATCCACTAGTTGATGTATCGTTTACAGAAATCACTTTGAATGACTCAACTAGTACAAAACATATTAAAACTCCTATCTCTGAGTAAATCTAAAAGTATATAACTACTCGTCCAAAATGTATGAATGTAAATTATTCAGATCTCTAATGAAAACAAAAGATGGATGAAAAACAAAAAGATGCTCAATCTTCAAAGGTGTTATACTGAATAACAGTACCACTTCGGATAACACTTTGATCTATGTAGAATTCGATCTTTGTTTCTTCTCACTAAAGACTCGAGCTCTCGAACTCTCGTGTATTCTTCTCTCTAAGAATGTAATGTTGTGTGTGTGAATTATGAG
Source organism: Rehmannia glutinosa (assembly GCA_016081115.2). Lineage (NCBI taxonomy): Eukaryota > Viridiplantae > Streptophyta > Magnoliopsida > Lamiales > Orobanchaceae > Rehmannia > Rehmannia glutinosa. Next base: position 16,485 of record JABTTQ020000085.1, on the reverse strand, counting down.
GGACGGCTTCTCTTTATGTAGATTCTCCAAGTCCCTACAAACATGGAAAGAGAGATATACACAAACAAGGATTCATATCTCATATAAGGTAGGACTCTAGAATCCTTTCTTACCAATATGACCTAAAATATCAAGGAATAAGATCTTCCCATATCCAAATAATACTTGAGAGTCAAGTTATACAACAATCATCTAGGTCCCAAGGGGTGTTAGTGTTAAGTCTGGGGGAGGGATTGAATAGACTTAACCAATTTTTGATTTTTGTCCTTTAAATCAGAGTATTAATCACAAGTCAGCTAAGCCATTGAGGGACAACTTAGTTCAACTTCAACAGTAGATTAGCCACTCAACATACTCGGTGAGTTTGTTGATAGAATAATTCAAATTGAGTGAAGTGACCTTTTTTTATAAATACAGCTAACTCGGGTTTCAGCAAAAGTCTTACACCCTTAGTTTGAAATATGTTTTAAAACACTTGTTTTAGGTTAAGTTATTATCAGTAGACTTAGCAAATTTATCAATCAGTAGATATAAATGTGCAAGAAATAAGCATGTTGAATGTAAATCAACACAGAGCAATTTATAGTGGTTCAAGGATGTGGTATTTCCTCGACTCCATTCTTCTCCAACTTCTGGAGGTAATCCGCTGATGTAACGAGTTACAAAACGAATGAGCAGTCTGAGCAAGCCTTGATCAGAGAGTTGGCTTCACCCCTGGGACTCAGTTCTTCACAAAACAGTTGTCCTACTAATTTAGCTGCTTCAGATTATTGGATTTGATCACGAAGCCCTCCAACGAATCCAAAGCCTGATTCAACTAGAACATCACTGCACTTCCTTTAACCTTGGATGTGGAGGCCCCTTTGTCTTTCAACGAGTTTTCCTCTTCAATAATTTGAAGCTTTTTCTTTCCTTGACTGAGTGTGTTAGATCGATATACTTCGAGTTTTAGGCTTGAGGATTGAGTGTATTGCTTGAAAGTATTTTACTCTTTGCTTAAATGTTTGTTGGTATGTGTCTATTGCAAAAGTACTTCTCTCAAATGAATTCCTCAGCCTTTTATAGTGGCAGTTCGAAAATATATCTGTTGAAGAGATAGATGCATTTTCAAACTACACTTCATGGCCGTTGGCTTGTCTTGTTGTGCAGCAATTGATGTTGACCCAACCTTGATTTAATGCTCTACAGGTTTGTCTGAATCACAGCAAGTTTGTAGGAACATCCCATTGGTTCACAACCTCTTGCACTTCAACAAGATAGCTTTAAGGTTACAGTCTGTCTTCTTTCCTCTTTCAGCAATATTTTGACTTTGCTTATCAATAGGCATCTTCAGTTTTCTTGAGTCCTTTTTGATGTTGAACCCCTTTGAGAATCTTCTCCAAACACCTGGGAATGACTTAGTTGTCAGTCTGCTGACTGAGACATCTTTTTGGTACTTGACTGAAACTTCATCTTCGTTACTCAACTGCAACACAGCTAAATCTTCACTTCGATCTTCAGTCAACTTCTGCAATCTTCAACTTGGTTGCTTCGACTCAGCTTATAGATCCTATCTATTATATAGTTGAATTTACACCAGAAAATGGGGTGCCGACTTTCTAATCTAAGATTTACATAGCACCATCAAAATCTATAAAATAAATTTCCCAATAAATCCTTTTATAAATCAACTTTTCTTATTTAATAAATCTTATCATAAGTAAGTAACCAAGAAAGGCAAAACACTTTAAAATTAATATTTTTAAAAATAAGAAAATTATTAGTACGGGTAAAAATACACGATCTAACAATCTTCCCCTTTTTGCCTTTCTGGACGAAACATAGAAAAATCAATCATAGAATTTAGAAAACATGTAACTTCCCCTCAATTAGAAAATCAGAGTTTAAAACAAAATTCTCCCCTTTAATCAAATATCGCCCTATTTCAAAAAGTATTGTTACTGATGTCAGAATACTTCCATAAACACTTAAGATCTGCATAAATTGATTAGTACTCAAAGTAGTATCAGAGTAAAAAATTAGAATATTAAAATAGTAATTCAAAAATAAGAGCACAATCATCCAAGTAGTTCTAAAAAAATAAGAAACCATGAAGTGTTAGATCAAAAGCAACAAAATAGCATCAATATTAGAGCATGTCAAACAAAAATAGAAGTATTAGAGCAACAATATTCATCAAAATACATCAGAAATAAATCACTTTTCAAAGTGATACAATTCAGCTTCAATTACTTCAAAGTCAAATTTCATTTCCAAGTCATCATCAGCTCCAATCTTGGCTCCACTCGAACTTGCTCTCCCTCCACTTGTGCTTGGTCCAGAACCAATTCGAATTTGCTCCCCCTCCACTTGTGTTTGGTCCATAACCAATTCCAGCACTTCCAGTATCAATACCTTCTCCCCCTTTTTGTTTAGAAAGAGGAGAGAATATGCTTTGGATCTGAACTTTGTAGTTTTCATGGTACTAGATGTGTTGCTTAGCCAAGGCAATCTGTTGGTCAGCAAACACAAATTGTCCATGCATAAAGTTCATTGTAACAGAAATAGCACTTAGAAGTATCAAATGCAGGTACAGGGATATCAGGGGTGTTAGTAGCACTTCCAGGAACACTCTTAGGAACACCCGGAGGAACACTTTCAGGAGCAGTTGGAACAGAAGTAGCAGGAGGAACTTTTTCAGTTCCATCTTTATATTTGGGTTAAAAGATATAGTATGTATAAGGAAAAAATTCAGAGGAAATTTGGGAGAGATGCACAGTGAAAGATCGAGAGAGAAAATAAGAGAGATAGAGAGTAATAGGGTGATAGTGTGTGAGGTTGGGAGATTTAAATAAGTTCAAAGATTAGAAATCAAGAAATCTAACGGATATAAACTCTACTAAATCTCACTCTAGAAATTCGAACACCAAAATTGGATCCTAAAAAATAAGAAATAAAATCCTACTAAAATTTGATTCTTGGATATCAAGTCTTTGAAAATAATAAAACTCTTAACTGCAAATATAGATAAGGCAGTGCAAAGATTTTCCAAATCATTCCAAGTATATCACATTGCATATAAATCCACAAGACTTAAGATCCAAAGAAATCTAATAATTTAGGAAAGAAAAATAAAAATCGCATATAGCCCAAAGGATTCCGAATAGTTGATCATCTAAATTCACCAAATATGCATGTCCTAATTATGCTTAATATGTGATAAAAATAAAAATCGCGCATTAACACCTTGAAAGATACTTTTACGCTGATTCAATGAATTGCGATCCGCATACCCAACATATAGGATTTTTCGGGTATTTTGATTTTTCCAAGACACGTGCCATATTTAACCTTCTTGGGGAACAAATCCTTCAATTGAGTCTGGGAGCTTCACTGCTGGCGAACTTGGGAGCTTTACTACTGGCAAACCTGGGAGCATCCTTGCTGGTGGACCTTGGAACTTGGATTTCTAATCTTCAATTCGACCATGTTGCCTGCGATCAATCTACGCTAATTCAACCATTGCGGCCGCTATTTTGAAGGGCTAACTCAACTTTTTTGGTTGGTGATGCTCCTTGGTGAGCGTGAGAGAGCTGGTAGATGTGCCAATTTGAGATTTATTCAATACAATTTTCAAGGGGTTGTGGGTCTTCTTTGATGATTTTCCCCCCTTACTTCCACTTCCTTCCTTTTTGGCATCATCAACACCAACTATAGAAATTTGAGGAGTCTGCTTTAGAAGACTGTCAAGTTTATCATGACTGAGTGAGTGTGTTGCTCTCTGTTCGGATCATATAATCTTCATCTCTGCCTCATTTTCATCATTTCAGCACGCAAAGTGCTTTCTCTATTTTGAAGATCCTGTTTGAATTGTAGTCTTAGCAACTCCAAGTCATTCATGTGCATCCTCCCCAACCTATTGATATTGTCCCTCTGTCTCTGCTGGAATTGAGCTTGCTCACCACACCAAATCACCAACTTTGCGAAAAGTGATTTAAAGTAGTTAACTTGCTCTCTTCGAAGTGCATTGTCCATTCATGAATTCGTAAGACTTCTTCTCTAATGTCTCCTGATATCATGGCATCGTGGTTGTCAATCCACTGGTTGAGTGCAACGAAGCTTTTCTCGATTGCCTCCATCTTAGCACACATGGCCGTGAAGGCTTTTCTGAAATCAGCTGCTTCAGGTGACTGATCATCCGGTAGAATAGAGTCAAAGTCGAAACCAAAGAGAACAACCCTTAAGTCGTCTGGAGCTTGAAATTCGTCTAGAGGTATATCAACCATGTAATTGCACGTTCTTTAGCAGATTCTTCTTCCAGCGGGACTCCATTAATGTATGGGAAAATATCATCAAACAGGCCAATAGGTAGTGAGGAGGATCCCAGTCCTCCTGCAGGAGCCCTTCCTTCGCCCGGTTCACGGCTTCGGCTCTAGGTGCCTCGGTGAGTGAGCTTTATCGTGACAGCGACTATGAAAGCTTCTTGGTGGCCGATCGGGCCTCACCGCCTTTACAACTTCGTTGGCTCCATTGGATTCATCCAATTGAGTAGTCATTGGTGATGGCACCAATGGGGGTGGTACATCAACCAAAACGAATCTTGAAGAGGAAGCTTTGTGACGAGCCTCATTCAATTTTGCCTCTAGTTCCTTCTCAGCTAGTTTAATGGGGGTTGACTCAGCTTCATTTTCGGATTCAAGGAAATCCAGCTGCACATTATCATCAGAGTCGTGCAATGCTTCGATCTCTTCCAAATTAGTAGACTCTAATGCTGGCATAGTAGGAACGGGCAATTTTCCTTTCTTTTGTACAACACCCCTGGAAGTCTCAATCTCTTGGGGCCTTCAGCTACTTTAGCAGCAGTCTCAACCACTGCAAGGCCTCCAGTATTCCCATCTATAGACTTAGCTTCATTGGGGTCTTGGATATTAGCATCCTTCGTGGTCTCAACCTCTTGGATTACCTTTCATGACCAGTAGTCTCAACATCCATGGTCCTCTGTCCATCTTGTGCCTCAGCTGTTTTAGCAGCTTCCTCGGCCTGCAGTGCAGTTGGAATCTCAACTGAGACAATCTTAACCGTAAAGCGTCGTTAGTCCCACTCTGCTGTTCTTTTTGGGTCTCACATTCGCCTCCTAATTTCAATTTATCAAAGTCTCCTACAGTCTCCTCCAACCCGGTTGTAGTGTGTTCAACTTCCCCTTTAACTGGTGCACCAGCTGAATCGCAAACAGTAGGGTCAGCTGACACATGAGACTCAGTTTTTCCCTTTGAGTTCTCAGCTGTTTTGGTAGTTGTCTCAACAACTTTCGCATGGCGTGGCTCAGTTAGGTTGCCCACTACATCTTCATCACTAACTTCATTGCCATCCTCCCTGGTGAGTCCTTTTGAGTGAGCTGGTGATGTTGCTGCTGCGATAGACCTCATTGTTTCAAGAATAGCAGGGCTTGGAGATATTTGGCTAGAAGATTCTCCAGGACCCCTGAGCATGGATTGCTCATGCATAACTAGGGACTCCTTCTACGCATGTTGCAGCTGAGCTTTCTCGACAAGGTCAGCTGCCTAGATGATTTCCACATCACTGCTGACTGAGTCTGCTGGATCACCAGCTGACTTACCTTTTACAGCTCTTCTCTTCTCAAGATCTTTCTTTTCGTATAGGATAGTTATGCAGAAATCTGCATCAAGGGCAATTCGGACAATGATGTTTTCCAAAAATCCCATGAGATATTCCTCTTCTTCAATCATATCGGGCCTCTAAAATTGAATTCGGCTGGCACTCAGCTTCCAAGATCTCTGTGCGTGCAGCCTTATCTCGATATCTGGATATGCTGGGGATTCTAGACGGATCTCATTATCATCTTCTTGCATAGGCTCTTCAATAGCCTTTTCCACCTCAACAGCAACAACATCAGTTTGAGGTATAACAACTGAATCATATTTGATTGTATCAGATGTGTCTTGTTTAGTTGTACCTTTGATTGTATCAACTGTGCTTTTTTCGGGAACAACTGATTTATATTTGATTGTGTCAGTTATTTCTTGTTTCACTGTGGGTCTATCAGCTGTGTCTTGTTCAGATGTATGCGGTGGGGCATCCACTTGAGTTTCTTCAGCAGTGCTTTGCTCATTATCGCCATCCTTTGACTTCTCAGCTGTGGCAGATACAACTGGCTCAACATCTTTCGCAGCTGCCTTCACAAGTCTCCTCCTGGTCTTCTTCTCCAGGGGAACTTCTGGTTCAACCTGTTCTGGCTCCTCAGCTACGAAGGCTGACTCTCCTGTCTTCTGCTTCTTAGCAGCTGGCTTGCGAGGCACAACTGTTTTCTTCTTCTTTTTTCACAGGGGAGGGAGCTGGAACGAGTTTTGGTACAGGAGTTGGAACGGAAGCAGCTGTGTCCTTGGGGACATGCTCATCTGATTCCCCTCAGATGTAGAAGTCTTCTTCGCATGAGATTGCTTCTGAGTGCCTGAGAGGTTCGCCTTGAACATCCTCTTATTGGCATGGAAGGGTTTCCCGTTGCACAGGGGCACACCCTTCTTCTCCTTCAAATGACCTAGAATCAGGCCATAACCAAGCGAACCCACGAACTTCCCATCAGCCACCTTCACATTGAGAACATTTTGGCACAACTTCCCAAAGATGAACTCAGCCCAGTTCACCTCCTTCTCCTCCATTATGGCTGCCATAACAACCAGCTTAGTCTGAGATAGCTGATTGAAGGAGCCAAACTTCATGTCGATACACTTGGCCACCACGTCCATCAACTTGTGGTAGTCATCTTTTATCAACTTCTTCAAAGCTGAGTAGTTTGGTTTTCCAGCATTCTCTAGCTTGGTTATCTCTTTCCAAGCCGCAGCCAAATCCACTTCCTTGCCAGTCAAGTCTTTAATACCACTAGTAGGAAGGTGTTGGTGCTCAGCCAAGTCAGCCACAACCAACTTGAAGTCTTTTCTATTCACAGACGAACGAATTTCATCATCATAAATCGAGGCGCTCACATAATACATAGCCACCTCCTCGAGAAATGTTTGGGACATCTCCAAACGTGAGAAACTTCTTGAGACCACATTTCTCAAGTTTCTCTCGGAGATCCTTGTCAATGTCTGTTGGACAAGGCCTTGAAAATCCACTAGAGCGTCTGTGTGGATCTTTTTTGATAAGTTACATGAAATTTTTTTTGGGAGCCATTTGCGTCTTGAAATATAAAATGAAAAACTAGGGTTTCAGAGTTTTTGCAGAGAGAATTCTAGGAGTCTTCGAGTGCAAGACAATGAAAGTGAAGAGAGAGAAAATGGGTTTTCTTTATATATGAGACTTGAAAGGACAATTTCAGAATTTGGAAAGGTTTAAAACACGATCAACGGTTGAGATCAAAAGATTCAAACCTCATTAATTTTCCCGCATTAAATGCAACATCATTTATATCCAATCATGGGTAAATCATCACAGGCTTTTATTGACATCATTTAATGATGCTGACGTCAAGCCTAAAAATATTCTCGCTCGAGGAAAATGGCCTCGTTTTGGCACTTAGCTCATAAATGTTTCAGCTTTCTTCATTTATGACTTGATTCTGCTTCTCTCTCTCTTCAATTCAATTGAATGATACTCGGCTGTCCAGCAAACATGATTCAACTGACTAGCCACATAAGCTATTTCACTTGGCTGAATGAGTGAAACTCTTCTGATATGCAATTTTCCCAACTTTAGCTCTGCTGAATGAGTCTTCTGAGCATTCTAACATAGCTCAATCAATCCAAGCTCATTCTTAAGTTCTTCAAACCTTGATTCACATAAAGGCTTTGTGAATATATCAACTAATTGCTTCAATTGGAATCTCTCTTTCTTCAATGTCATAGTCTCTCAGTTGTTGCCTCATCTACAGAACTTGGGCACAACAACTGCCTACATCAATATACTCTGCTTTAGTTGTGGATGTAGTTATTGAATTTTATTTCTTCCTGAACCAAGAAACCATTCTTGTTGGGAAATTTATTGTTTAGATTTTGATGAATGCCATGTAAAACTTAGACTAGAAAGTTGGGACCCCATTTTCCTTGTAATTTATATTGTAATAGATAGGGCTGAACAAGCTGAGTCAAGTCAGCTATGCCTGGGAATACAAGAAGTCAATCGAAAATCGAGTGAAGACTCATGAGGAACAAACAGTATGGCCAAGAATGAAGATCAAGGACTCGACTGAAGGAGTATCAACTGTGATACAGCTGTATGAAGAGTCAGTCAAGTCAACTCAAGAAGCCAAGTCTCAAGTTGAAGTGACGGATGAGTCATCCATTGATTGGAAGCTAACTCAAAGTCAGTCACAGGGAATAAAAAAGATCGCGGTCAGTCAAGACAATGAACGAGATTCGTTGATAAAAGTCAAGAATGTTACTCAAAATAGTAACTGTTAAAGTTATCGAGATAAAGTGTTAGTTCCATTGTGTGCAAAAGGAACAAGCCAATGATGGGAAGCATTGCACCAAGTGTCGAGAGATCTTTGCAATCTTTGCCGCAAGACATTAAATACGAGGAAATGTCAACATCAAGGACTGCGACAAGACAAGCCAACAAACACAAGTGACTTTTGAAAATAAGTCTATCTCTTCAACGGGCAGATTTTTGAAAAGTTCAATATAAAAGGCTGAGGAATCACATTGAGAAAAGGTAACCTGAACCTAGCACACCTTAGAAATCAAGCAATATCCAAATTGTAACTTGCAAAATATTCTCAAGTTATTCAAGCAAAATCCTCAAGCCTAAATCTCGAAGGAAATCGATCCAACACCAAGCTGTGAAGGAAAGACAACTTCAAACTGTTGAAGAGGAAACTTTTGAAGAATCAAAAGGGGTCTACTTTCCAAGGAGGATTGTAGGAATGTTTAAGGTCGAACCAATCTCAAGTTATTGGAGGGCTTCATGATCAAATCCAAGAAGCTTGAGAAAGTAAGCTGAAGTAGCAAAGCGGCCGCCCGTGAAGAAGAAGCGAGTCGGACGAGAAGCTTGATTGTGTGACCAAGGCATCTCGGTGATCGTCAAGGAGCAAGTCACCAAGCGTGATCAAGACTTGTCTCTGGGCGATAACCACTTTGTACTCGATCATTACTTAGTGGATTATCCGGGGAGTTGGAGAAGAGAGGAGTAGAAGAATTACCCCATCTTCGAACCTCTATAAAATTTACTTGTGTTATTTACATTTCAACATATTTACATTCCCGCACATACCTTATATCTCTTTGATAATTTGCTATCGAAATAATAAATAACAAAGTGCTAAAACCAAGTGTTAAAACAAAGTTAAATCAAATTCAAGGGTGTTAAGTCTTCATTGAAAAACTCATCACAAAAAAAATTAAGGTTTAGTCTAAACAATTTGAGTTATTCTATCAACGACTCTATCGAGTCGGTGATTGGCTAACTCTGGCGATTAACTAACTTAGTTGTCCTCAAGGACTTAGCTGTGTAATTAACTCTGTAATATTTTAAAAGGACTAAAATCGAAAAGTTGGTAAGGTTTATTCAACCCCCCTTCTAAACCTTACTCACACCCCTTGGGACCTACAATTCTGTTTCCAAGCATTTGACAAGTACCAGATATACTCTTCCTGTCAACTCTACATCCAGCATAGGATGAATCTGAGTATCCAATCAGCTTGAATCCACCTTTCTTTGGGTACCATAAGCCAACCTTTTGGCTTCCCTTCAAATATCTTAGGATTCTCTTAGTTGTAGTCATATGAATTTCCTTTGGAGCAGGCTGGAATCTGGCACATATACCTACAACAAAGGTGATGTCTGATATGCTAGCAGTCAAATAGAGCAATGATCCAATGAGTGCTCTATATCTTGTTTGATCAACTGATTTTCCTTCTGCATCCATATTCATCTTCACAGAAGTATTCATGGGAATCTTCACAGATGACTTCTCTTTCATACCAAATTTCTTCATTAAATCTCTTGTATATTTGGTTTGACTTATTAAGGTTCCATCCTTCATTTGCTTGACTTGAAGACATAGGAAGAAATTTAGTTCTCCCATCATGCTCATCTCAAACTTCCCTTGCATAAGGTTTGAGAATTTGTCACACAGCTCTTTGTTTGTGGATCCAAAGATGATGTCATCTACATATATTTGAACAAGCAAGATACTTTCTCCATATTGGATTAAAGAGTATTCTCAAACTTTGTCTTTGGTGAATTCATTGTCTATAAGAAGTCGGGACAATGTGTCATACCAGCTCTTTGGTGCTTGCTTCAAATCATATAATGCTTTATCGAGCTTGTAGACTTTATCTCCAATAGTTTTCTTCTCAAAACCTGTAGGTTGTTCCACATAGACTTCTTCTTCTAAAAGTCCATTCAAAAATGCACTCTTCACATCCATTTGATAGACTGGAAGTTCTTGTGTGCTGCATAAGCAAGAAACATCCTTATTGCTTCCAATCTTGCAATAGGTGCAAATGTTTCATCAAAATCTATTCCTTCTTCTTGCTAATACCCTTTGGCTACCAACCTTGCTTTGTTTCTCACTGAGATCCTTCCTCATTCATTTTGTTTGAATACCCACTTATTACCAATAACATTCTCAGCGGGTAGGCCTTTGAACCGATTCCAAACTTCATTCCTTTCAAACTGATTGATTCTTCCCGCATAGCTAGAATCCAATATGTGTCATCCAATACTTGTGACACATCCTTAGGCTCTATTTGAGAAATGAAACAAGTGAACATAGCTTCATGTTGAGTCCTGGATCTTGTTCTTACTCCATCTCTGACATCTCCACTAACTCTGGTGGATGGCCTCTCAACTATCTCAGATCTGGTTGGAGTAAGTCTGGGATTAAGTCTTCTTGGCAAAGTTGTCTTAAACAACTTCTTTCTTGATCATCATCATTCAATTCCGCAAACCTTCCAAGTGTCTTTGAGATTCAGCAATCTCATCTTCATTTGGGTTGAGTCTTCTGATATCTGCCTCATCATAAGGACTTTTCTGAATAATCGGTTGATTCATCTTGTCTGCTAACTCATCAATGTCTTCTCCATTAACATTAAGTTCATCAAAAACCACATGGATAGACTCTTCTGTGACTATAGTTCTCTTGTTCAGCACTTTGAAAGCTTTACTCTCATCGTGTATCCCAAAAGAGACCTTCATTAGCTTTAACATCAAAAGCTTTCAAGTTGTCCTTGCCATTGTTATAAATGAAACACGTGCATCCAAAGATATGAAAACATCCAATATTAGGCTTTCTTCCTGTCTAAACTTCATACGGAGTTTCGGACAGTTGCCTATTTATCATACACCTATTCTCAGTGTAGCATGCGGTGGTAATGGCTTGACCCAAAATCTCTTAGAAATCTAGCTTGACCTAACATGGTCCTTTCAACTTCTTTAAGGGTTTTGTTCCTTCTTTCGGCCACTCCATTCTCAGTGGATTTCTTGCGGTGACTGATAACTCATGAGCAATACCATTTTCTGTGCATTATCGAGTTATAATCCCATTGACAAACTCGATTCCTTTGTCGACCTTATCTTGGTAATGGTTTGCTCTTCTCATTTTGAACTCTCCTCATAAGTTGTGGAAGCTTCGCAAATTTTCTTCTTTTTACACATAAAGATGGTCCATGTGTATCTTGAATAATCATCCACCACTACTAGGGTGTATTTCTTTCCACTCGATACTTAGATAGTTCAACAGACCAAATAGATCCATATGCAACAAATGCAAGATCCTTTTGTGAAGAAGGATTTTGCTTATCCTTGAATGAAGACTTGATTTGCTTTCCTTCTCGGCATGCATCACGGATGTTTCCCTTCTTGTACACAGTAGTCTAGCAATCCTTCCACAAGATGACTCCTTGCAAGCTTGTTGATTGTCTTGAAATTCAGACTTCGGCTTTTTGTGCCACGGCCAACTTGATTCGGATGTGCTCTTTGCTAATAGGCATGAACTTGGTGTAGCAAATGGAACAATCCACTACATACATGTTCTTCTTTCTTGATCCATAGAGCACAACTTCATTAGATTCAAAGATCCTTGATTTGGCATACACCCGTGTTGAATCCTACATTGTAGCCTTTATCACGAGTTGGTGATACTCGGCATATTGAAATTGACCCTTCAACATCAACTAAATCATCGATTTTCAATCCATTTTTATTTATGGATCCAATGCCTCTTATCTCCCCGAGCTTCATTTCCTCCAAATATAACTTTTTCTCCTCTTAACTCCTTGAAATTTGATATATTCTTCCATTCCCAGTCATGTATGCGGAACAACCAATATCTATGTACCAGGTTCTTTGGCACTCAGTTGTTCCCTGAACCTGTAATCAAGCAAATCAAGTTTTAGGTACCCAAACCTGTCTGGGTCCTGAGGGGTTAGCACTATAAGGTGATCCAACCAACTTATAGTGAAATGATCTGACTCTAAGAGGTTGCCACCTATTAGTTCCATAATCAAAATGAATCTTAGCAAATTGCTTAGGAGCTTTAGGAACATACAACTATCTCTTTTGTCTGTATGCCTATGAGTGTACTGGTGCATTTGCTTTTTTTAGGATAATATGGTAACTTTTGTGCATACTGAGCATTGTGCTTGGGTGCATATGTGTGCTGACATTGGTTCCTTTGCCTTGGGAATGACCTAGAATGAGTCTAACGTCTTTGCCACTTGGGCTTGTATCCCATAGGACTTGGCTAATATCTTACTTGTTTATTCCAATCAGCCTGACTATGGTAGTTTCTACCATTCCCTTAATATGGCTTTCTTTGCTGAAACCTTTGGGGCTTTTGGTAGTTCTGCTTTGTTTTCCCATAATATTTTGTGTTTGGAGTTTGCTGATGGACTCTTCTGAATTTTGTTTTTATTGTCTTTTCAAGATACTCTGGCTTGGCTTTTTCATTTCCTTTATAACCTGAGGCCGACATGTGTGTGCTTGTGATTGTGAGTGGGTGCAACATATGGTGCTTTTGGCTTTTGGACTCCCCCATTACATGGGGATCCCTTTTCCAGAACCACTTCCAAAGTTTGAGCATTGATAAAGGAGTTGAATCATATGCTTGTTTTATCTCCAATCTCTTTTTGTACCATTATCATGTTTTGGATGACTTGCTAAGTGATGCAATCAAATTTTTCAGTTCTTTTTCCCTCTTTTCCTTTTAAGCTAAGTTTGCTTTGACCTTAGCTATCTCAGCCTTCAGCTCTTTATTTTCATCAGCAATGTGACTAAGAGTACTCAGCTCTTCAGTCAGCTGTGAGTTTTGGCTTTTAAGCTGGCTGTTTTCCTCATTTAAAAGTGAGTGTGAGGATTTTACGTGCTCAAAGTGTTTCATCATTTTGCTTAATGAATTATAAAGATATGTGAGTGATGAAATATTTGTGTCACTATCACTATCATAAGGATGTGAGCTAGATGAGTTAGAATGTACCTCATCTTCATGTTCTTTGCCATCTTGTTTTTTGTCTATGAGGCATATCAAAGCCTCTTCTTCTATATCTGAGGAATAGTCTGCCTCGCTGCGGTCTGACTCAGTTGTCTCCTTTTAGATGTGTCAGGTTCAGTAGCCACCATGGTTTTTTCTTTCTTGCCATCTTTCTCTGAAGACCTTTCTTTCTTCCTCATTCTTGTACTTGTTGACTGGTGGATAGGAACAGCCAACAGCAAAGTGTCCTGGTTGTCTGCAATTCCAGCCACGGGTTCTCGACTTTTCTGGTATCACTCTACATTATCCCGGTATCGATATTGACTCTCAGTTGTCGATTTCTCTCTTTGGTGGTCTGTCTTCCCTGGTTTTGGAAGGTGCTGAGTGTCTTCTGGAGGTTTCACCCTTGTTTCTTTTATAGTTCTTGTTAAAGAACTTGTTGAATCTTTTAACCATTAGGGCTATCTCCTCTTGGTTGATGTTGTCATTGGATTCAGCTTTCTTGGATTCTCCAGCCATTAGAGCAGTTATCTTGGGTACATCTATATTTTATTGCTCTTTCCTTCGGAGCTAAAATTCATAAGCTTTCAAATCGAATAGCTCATGGTTGGAGGTTCTTGTTAAGTCCATAGAATGTCTCCTGGCCATCACTTTCATTTTCATACACATCTCCTTTTTGTGTGTATTTCTTACCCAGAAGAAGAAAGCTCATTTGTAATCTCTGTAATCGGCATCCACTGATCTAGAGTTTCACCTACAAGCATTTTAAAATTTTCAAACTTTTGTATAGCAAATGCATTAATTTATTTTCCTTAATTTGCTCGATCCTTCGCAAATTAAAGTTAACTTCTCCCATATCTCGTGAGCATCTTGCATGATTTCACTTTGTTAAACATTGCTTTATCAAGAGTTTTGTAAAGGATGTCCTTGGCAACATTGTTCAAGTTGTATCTTTTCATGTCCTCATTGGTCCATTCGCATCTTGGCTTTTCGACCATAGCAAGCCTTGCCAGTGCGGCCCAGTATAGTAGGAGGTGCAACACGTGTTGCAGTCTTTGCAGTGACCTCTCCTTGACTGCCAGTGCGGCAAGAATGGGAGTAGCATTCTCATAGCCATTGTGTTCACTTTTATTATTTGTATGGGTCCATCCTCAATGACAAACCACATCTCATCGTGTAGGGCTGAAAGATGTGCCTACATACAAATCTTCCAACCATCAAACTCCTCAACAATGAACATAAGAATCTGCGAAATAGATTTGCTTTCCATGATAATAACTTTTTGAAAGAAAGTTTTAAAAACAGCAAGTGTTGTATCTGTGAAAAAGAATGAGATCTAGATTCATTAACAGTGCGGAAGGTTCTTTGAACCAACCATTCGATACCACTTTTGGTCCCAATGAGTGTTAGTGTTAAGTCTATATGGGAGGTTAAATAGACAAAACCAATTTTCAATTTTTGTCCTTTGAATCAGAGTTTTAATCACAAGTTAGCTAAGTCCTTGAGGGACAACTTAATTCAACTTCAACAGTAGAGTTAGCCACTCAACAGACTCGAGTGAGCTGTTGATAGAATAACTAAGCTGAGTGAAGTGACCTTTTTCATAAATACAACTAACTTGGATTTCAGCGGAAATCTTACACCCTTAGTTTGAAATATGTTTTACTATACTTGTTTTAGGTTAAGTTATTATCAGTAGACTTAGCAAATTTATCAATCAGCAGATATAAATGTGCAAGAATTAAATGTGCTGAATGTAAATAGACATGGAGCAATCTATGGGGTTTGAGGATGGGGTAATTCCTCTACTCCACTGTTCTCCAACTCCTGGAGGTAATACACTAATGCATCAACGAGTTATAAAACGGATGAACAGTCCGAGAAAGCCTTGATCACATAGCTGGCTTCACTCCTAGGACTTAGCTCTTCATAAGACAATTGTCCTGCTACTTCAGCTCCTTCAGATTCTTGGATTGGATCACGAAGCCCTCCAATGAATCTAAAGTCTGGTTCAACTAAAACCTCACTGCACTTCCATCAACCTTGGATGTGCAGACCCTTTTGTCTTTCAACGAGTTTCCTCTTCAACAGTTTAAAGCTTTTTCTTTCCTTCACTGAGTGTGTTGGATCGATATACTTCGAGTTTTAGGCTTGAGGATTGAGTGTATTGCTCATGAGTATTTTGCTCTTTGCTTGATGTTTGCGGGTATGTAATGCATTGCAAAAGTAGTACTCAAATGAATTCTCAACCTTTTATAGTGGCGATTCAAAAATGTATCCGTTGAAGAGATAGATGCATTTTTCAAACACCACTTCATGGTCATTGGCTTGTCTTGTTGTGCAACAATTGATGTTGACTCAACCTTGGTTTAATGCTCTTGGTTTGCCTAAATCACAGAAGGTTTGCGGGAACATCTCATTGGTTCACAACCTCTTTACTCTTTTAGCAAGACAACTTTAAGGTTAAATCGCCTTCTTTCCTCTTTCAACAATATTTTGACTTTGTAACAACGGACATCTTGACTTTCTTGAGTCCATTTTGCTTTGATAGAACCCGAGAGTCTTCTCCAAACATCCGGAGTCACTTAATCACTGGTCTCTGTTGATTGAGACATGCTTTTGGTACACGATTGAAACTTCATCTTCGTTACTCACCGCAACATAGCTGAATCTTGGTCTTCGATATTCAGTCAACTACGCAATCTTCAACTTGGTGCTTCGACTCAGCTTATAGATCATATCTATTACATAGTTGAATTTACACTAAGAAAATAGGGTGCCAACTTCCTAATCTAAGATTTACATAGCATCATCAAAATCTATACAATAAATTTCCCAATAAATCCTTTTATAATTCAACTTTCCTTGTAATAAATCCTATCATAAATAAGTAACCAAGAAATAAAAAATACTTTAAAATTAATATTTTCAAACTAAGAAATATATTAGATTCGTGTAAAAAATGGCCGATCTAACAATCTCTCCATTTTTTTCCTTTCTCGGACAAAACAGAAAAATCAATCATAGGATTTAGAAAAAACAAGTAACTTCCCCTCAATTAGAAAATTAGAATTTCA